>CADDIJ020001178.1:0-25623 GCA_902809745.2 Tetradesmus lagerheimii | reverse complement strand
TGGGGGGCTGGGCGGGGCTGGAGGTGGAGGTGGTGGTGGAGGAGGTGGTGGTGGTGCATGTAGTGTAAGGTCTGAATATACTTGGGTGGGACAACACAACATACTCTCGTCAATCACCGTGTAATCACATCCTTTGCAGATATCGCTAAACAACATGGTGCTAGCAAAGGCAATCATGTCTGATCTGACCAATTTGGAAAGATGCATCGTTGACAGCAAATTGCATAGTGTTGTTAGACAAGTCAGTTACATCCATAATCATTTCAGCATACTGACTTTCGACATCGAACTCGATCAGATAACTCACAGAGTTGCAGCATTCGAAAACCTTACATTGGGTATTTGTCGATGGTAGAAAGCATACCTTGCCATATTCGTCTTGATAAGCAAACAGTGAAAATGCAGCGTTTTCAAGGGTATCAATGCACCCACATTGACCTTTGGGAGGTGGTGGACTTTGGGGAGGAAAACTGGGTGGATACAATGGAGGAGGCGACATTGGAAAGGGAGATGACAGAGGATAAGTTGGTGGTGGTGTCCCAGGTACATTCGGGTATGATTGTGACATGGGTGGATAACTAGGTACATTTTGAGGCGATAGAGGATGTCCTGGAGGAGATTGAGAGGTAGGCATATCTGGTGGAGATAGAGGACGTCCTGGAGAAGAGGGAGGGCTGGGTACATCTGGTGGAGAAAGAGGACGTCTTGGAGAAGCCGGAGGGCTGGGTACATCTGGTGGAGAAAGAGGACGTCCTGGAGAAGATGGAGAACCAGAGGATGGCAGTACATTTTCTTCAAATTGTCCTAGATAATTACACCTCGGGGATGAGTTGAATACGACATACACATTATTACCGTTTTTAGCGACTCCAATTCCATAGTATTCACTCGACCTCCAAACCAAACATGTGAAATGACCCGTGTTCATGGCAAACCCAGTTTTGTCAAAGTCATAGTTTCCGACTTCGTTGTTCCACATATCGATAGAGTTCTTTGCAAAAACAACATCATCACCAGACATTCCATACATCATTGCAAGGTTCTCTCCGTACGGAATAGAACTACGTTCAAAAGTGTCCGTATCTGCTAAATGTTGGGCCCAGTCTTGCGCAACCGATGCTATAAAAGGATCCCATTTCATATCAGATGCCTGATGTCTTGTTCTGTATGAGTTGAGGTAGTCCGCGACGGTATTCTGTTCAGATAAAGAAAAAGCTTTCGTTCCGCTCTGGCTTCCCAGCCACAACATAGCAAGTAAAAGCATTACACGCTGCATTCATTTTCATGATTAAAACAAAGATTAATTTTCATTAGAAACAAACCAACAATCACGCAAACAAGGTGCTGCAGTTTTGGACATACAGAGATGTCTGATTCTGGACAATCTTCTTTTTTTGTCCAAATGCTCTGTCTTGAAATTGTGCCATTTTCGAGTCTCTTCATCGTCGTTCACGTCGATGCTAAAGTAATAACAGCAATCCGTATTTCCTAGATACGACAAATTTTTTCGCAATCCATCGACATCAAGACAAATCAATCTATCGAGTTGCCGTACTTCCCCGAGGGTAAGTTTTTCAAAAGCTTTCCTCACAAAGTCTTCTTCGGTCGATTTTTTGTCGATGTGGATCCGTATGTTTGTTGGTTGTTTGATGCGGAAGGTACATTTGATGTCGCAAATTATCATTTATAGTTCATGCAACATAAATTAGCGCACAATTTGAACGGTAATGTTTTATCACTATATAATATCAAGATGAGCAATCTCACTCCTGAACAGTTGAATGAATATGCTTCACATGCAATGATGTTGATGGGTCGCGCAGTTATTAAAGCATGCAACGATACTATCACGACCAACAAAAAGTATATCCAGGATGATCATGGCTAACGATATTGGGACGAGATCAAATTCGTCGGATTCGCTGATCACATGATCACTAACACTATGATGTTCACGGATGTGTTCACAGGTTTGTTCGGAAATACCACTGGCGTAAGCATCAACGACTATTTAGCAGGCATGTCAAAGATGCAACCAAGAGGGTTTGGAAACTGGGTGAAACCTTTGTTAATGCAAAACGTTCCATTGAAAAATGTTCAAAACCTCATCAATACTAGATATGGTCAAATCGATGTCAACAAAAAGTACTCCAACACAAGGTGACGACTGTAACAGCCGAGACAAAAAAGAGTCTCCAGTTACAAAACAAGAAAACAAGGTTTCATCTTAATCAAAAACAGTAAAGCAAGAATACGCCGTAAAGAATCCTTTGGCATGCATCTTTCCGCTGCCTCCCGTCAATGTCCCATGGTATAGATCAAACATCATGATATTCGTTTTGATGTTGACATCTCTCTTCATGTTCGTCATCATCATCCTTCTGCTCGTGTTTTCGAAAATAAGACAGAAATGACTTTTAATAACTTCTGAAAAATATGTTCAAAATAATTAATATAATAATCTAAATGGGAGGGGATGTTTATGACTTTTTTGATTCTATCGTGTGCATCAGTCTCAGAGAAAGAAAAGACAGACAAGAACAAGTTGATCGAGTGTTTGGAGAATCAGGTATCCAGGACAAGGTGTCTTAATACCTTGCCGACAAATCTCCTTTGGGAGGCATGTATGGATGTTTTGAGTCACACATTAATGTCATCAAAAAAACATACGATTACGGCCAAAACAACTTGTTCATCTTCGAAGATGATGTGTACCCAACCATTTCATACTCACATGAGATGGTGAATGTTGGCATATTCATGAAACAATCGCAAACATGGGATATCTTCTACTATGGATATTTTCTCATCAATGAAACTTTTAAAATTATTCTGTGGGCACAATCCGTTGCTGACCATATCATGTCATTCCCATAGGTGCCACCCATGCCGACGGGTGATGCAGAAACTGTGCAAGTACTACCACACCAGCAGCTGCCTGACTGCCGAGGCTGCTGCTATTGAGTTGATTGGGCGATTGTTGTACGAAATCATTGATGGCATTGTACCAGCATATAGTGTGCGAGAGGGCACCTGGCTGATGCGGTGGCTGAGGTTGATGGTCACCAGTTCCGCATGGAAAAGCTGTGGGGCTATGCCTATGGTAGGCTGGACTGGATGCCGTTTGAACCATAGATATGGGGCGTACCAAGTCTCAGAGTCTCAGATTCCAAGTCCAGCAGTGGAAACAAGCAAGGCATGGCAGAGGGATTGCTGTTAGCTGTAACACAAACTACTGTTAACGATGATGGTAATCACGGTTACCAATAACATGTACTGTTAACAGCACACATGACAATACTACATATATAAGCCAGCTACCACCCATCATTCACATGCCACCAACCACCTTCTGCTTACTGAACAAGTTCCAATGGATCTGCCTGGGTTCTTCAGCAAGTTCTTTGCGCATCCAGATGTGCAGCTGTACTTGGCAAATGGCCATGTAGCAGACTGGAGCAGGGATTGGCAATACTACAACCAGTTCTTTGCCGAGCTTTCTCAGCGGGTGGACGTCCTCATCCCCTACGAAAACACTAATCCATACATCATCTACAATGAAGAACACCCCCCCAAGCTGCAGTTCAAGGACCTGCCGCCACTCGACCACATCATCTACCAGCGTACCAAGGGGTCCATCCTGCTCATGCACGTGGGTGTGTTCTGGGACGAAGAGGATGGTATGGGTAACAGCTGTCTGTTGGTGCTTGACGTGGACAGCGGTGTGCAGGAGTTTGTGAATCCCTGTGGATTCTACAAAGATGATTATATGGGTTTGGCAGTGAGGATGAGCTACACATCCCTGGTGGATGGGTTCAATCCTGTGAATGTCATGCAGCCGATTGCTCAGTATAGCGTACAGCACGTGTTTGAGAACGAAGCTGCGGTGTATGGGGGGACGTGTGGGGTGATGTGTGTGTTGTTGGGGGTGGTGATCGCACAGTTTGAATGTTCTGGCAGAGAAACGGTGGATGCCATCGTCAAACACTATCTCCACAGACACAAAGATGCACATCATGAGTTGCAACAGATGATCACGTGGTATCATCACGGGTTCTTAGAATCTCATGAGGGTCTCAAGGTACCCATAGTCATGTAAACATCATCAGAAGAAGATTTCACAGATTGTTGGTGGCAAGGGTTATATACCCAATGCCTTGAAATACAGTTTGCTTGTGAGGATTCATTTTGTTCTATACACAAAGTTTCAAAAAGAACAGTTCTCCTCTCTTTGGTTTTTATGTTGATTATACTACTTTTGTATAACAATCTACAAAGAAAGTATAACATTCATCAGTCAAATCTACTTAAAAGTAATACAATCAATGATACCATGGTACACCAATGTAAAAGATGTGGTTCTGAATGGGAACACAAGTACCCTTTGGTACGACACCTCAACAGAAAGAACCCATGTGATCCAGTCCTAAGTGACATACTCTTCTCTGATCTCTTAGAAGAGGTTTCAGACAAGAGAGAAAAGAAGTATAAATGCAAGCACTGCCTCAAGCTATTTACAAACAAGCAGTCAAAGTATGTTCATCAGAGGAACTGCAAGAGAATCACTGAGGTTCTTCCTGTGAATGATGTGCAACAGTTGGCCAATACAGTGGTGTTTCTCCAAGCAAAGGTAGCTGAGCTGGAGGCAGCACAGACCAAAGCTATGTTTCCTATGGTGAATAAGGGCACTATTAATAACAATACACAGAATAACTTTATTCAGATCAATGTGAGGGATTTTGCTAGAAGTGAACACAGAGACTACCTGGATTCACAGTTTCTATTGGAGTGTTTCAAGGATATGGATATGGTAAAACTGATGGAAGAGATTCACTTCAATCCAGAACATCCAGAGAATCATAATGTGAAGGTGAAGAATCAAAATAAGAACCAGATGACATACTATGACAGTGGTAAGTGGGTTGTGAGAAAGAAGGATGAGGTTTTGCGCGAGATGGCTTTGAATGGTCGGCGTGTCCTTCATTCATTTGGGAAGGAGAAAAAAATAGGAAATTGAAGATGAATTGGCTGAGGATGAGATTCGTGAGGCTATGATCTGGTTGAGGAAGGTTTATGATGAGGATAAGGAGCAGTTCAAGAAGATCAAAGCTGAATTGTATGAATTGGTGTTGAGTCACAAGGATATCCAGGCTGTGTGAGCCGTGGGCCCGCCTTTCACATCAGATTTCACATAGGATACTTTGGTTATCACACGGTTCCCATATGGATGCCGATTGAAATTGTTGGGGAGGGAGGCGTTTCTGCAGAGAAATTTGACGCCAAATTCGGCTGGAGTTCAATTTTGGGGGTACCTGTGGGGACTCAATTGGGGTATCTTGGGCCCTTGCGGGCTGAGCCGCGCCTTGTTTTCATGTGAACATATGGGTTCTCATGTGAAGCTTCACATAGGGTCACATCCAATCACAGACGGATTCACATTACACCGAATAACTGTGAAGGTAGGGAAAAACTGTGAATGGTGATAGGTTTTCCCCACAGACTTATTCGGAGTGACAAAACCCCTTTCACATAAAGCATTTCACATGGCATCACATATTGTCACTTTACTACGTGTTATGGCTCCAACCATAGTCAGTTTGGTGAGACCAATAGTGTCTGGGATTGTCGGTGTTTTTCAACACCCGTTTAGAAAGCCATACCCCAGCTCTACTCACCTGGCTCCTATGTTTTGGCCCCATAGCAGCAGAAATCCAGTACATGCCCAATTACAAATATATTTTCTCTCTTTATGAACACTAATTTGTATGACAAGGATACCAACACTATAGGCTGTGTAACTAACTAACTAACTAACTAACAATATGCCTTATGTGAAAGGGGTTTTGTCACTCCGAATAAGTCTGTGGGAACTGAAGACATGACCAACAAACATCACAAGACCAAGCGGCCACTGAGGGCAGCCACGCATCTGTGTTGCTGCGCATGAAATCCACAATCGCCACTCCACACATGATATGCCAGGGGGCCTCCCTGCTGCGGCAGTTGCGGCAACTGAACTGCACACATCACAGTCGCTTCACCACACTTGTGGCGGATGTAACAATAACATAGTAACACGCAAGCCTGGACACAGCAGCAACACGCCCATCTAGCAGCCGCCAGGCTCTAGTGTGGCCTTTCAGGCAGCCTACTAGTAGCTGCTGTTGAGTCAGCGCGCACCCAGCCCAGTCACTGCAGGCACAGTCACCAGCCCAGCTCCCTGCAAGCGCAGCACCGGCTGCTGTTTCTGCTGCTGCTGGCTGCCTGCTGTCCCTGCTTTGGCTGCTGAGACCACGCGCGACTCCTGCTGGCCCTTCTGCTGCCCAGCTGTGCGCTGCTTGCGACGCTCGGCCATGACGAGCTGCAGCCGTTGGTTGACCACCAGCAAGGGGTTGGCTGGTGTATTCAGCACAGCCTCGTTCACACTGCAGTGTACAACCGCACATGCATGACGCAGTGGCAGCACTCTTAGTAGTGGCAAGAGAAGAGCAGGAAATTACAGCAAGTCACGAGCATGCAACAGCCCTAAGACGATGTCAGCCTCGCTGGTGCGGTGTGGCACATGCTGGCCTGCAGCTGTAGCACGAGCAGCAACTGCACTGCGCATGCACATGCAGACTTGATGCCGTGCACAAAACCTGCTGCCACAGCAGGTATATGGTGGCGGGAGCAGCTGCAAACCACTGGCAGCTCCACCTAGTCCTGTTCTGTCAGTGCGAGTCTCTCAGAAACTGAAGCATTCAGAGAAGGCTCACCTGATGCCGTCCAGGAAGCTCCTGAGCAGCTGCCGCAGGTCTGCATTCTCCTGCTCCAGCCGGCCCCGCTCCCGGTCAACCGCTGCCACGTCAAGCACCACCTTGTTGTAGCGCTTGAAGAACCTGAGGCACGCCAACACAGCAGCAGCAATTGAGGCCACCGTGCCTATGCGTGCATGTTGCAAGTGACTTTCAATGACTGGCGGTGTGTAATGCCACAGCAAACGTGGCTGATCCAGCCTCCCAGAATACTGGCAACTGCCAAGACAGCTCGTTTCCTGGGCTGGTGATCTAGCCCCGGTGGCGCTGTCAGACAATTGAAATGCCGTTTACAGAGTGTGTTATGTGCTGCATACCTGTCTGCACTCTTACCTGTTCAAGAAGTCCCACTCCTCAACATCATTGCCGTCATCATCCAGACCACCAGCACTCAATCGTGTGGCACCCATGACAACTGCTGCTGCTGCTGCTGCCGCAGCCTTCCCCTCGTCCCCGTTCTCCCGCTGTGCAGCGTCTGCAGCCACCTCAGCAGCACCTTGCTGTTGCTGCAACAACTGCTGCTGCTCCAGCTCCTGTGCAGCTGCCAGTGGCACCGGCGGCAGCTCAACGAATGGCGCAACCTTCTCATGCTCTGTTTCCAGCTTGCGGCACATCTCTGCGAGCTTGAGCACTGACTCAGCCTTAGAAAGCTTGGAGCAGAGGTCCTGTAGCAATGAGTGAAAAAGCTACGCATAAGTCAAGGGAAGGGCCATGAGTGACGCGTGCAGCAAAGGCAGGGTGAACGCAGCAGACTCATACGTCATGCGATTGTGTCGAGCACATAGCTGCCTTGCATACACTGCACCAGGGAACTGACAAAACCCCTGCTGCACACCCACACCCTGTCTGATGTTTTCCTAACCAACCATCTAACCTTCCCCCATTTCCCCCAACCTCTTCTTACCCTGGTTCCCTAACTCCTACCTTCCCCAAGACACAGAAGGCCGACAAAATTTCAAAGCCCCACCTGCATGGCGCTGCTGCTCATCACTGACAGCTGCTTCAGCCGCTCCGCTGCAGCTGCCCTGCCCGCGTCCAGCGCCGCCTTGAGCTGCGCGTAGTGCCGGCCCATGAGGTCCTTCTCGCGCCGCAGCGCAGCGTTGCGCTCCTCCCACTCGCGGTTGTTGGTGGCGATCTTTGTGCGCCAGTGCTGCAGGTCCTCCTGCAGGCGCAGCAAAAGGGAGAAGAGTACATTGTATGAGCCCACGGACCAAGTAGAAGGTCAGCAATGTAGCAGGTGCTGCACATGGTGCTGGTTGAAATGTGCCAATGCTGCAGGTTCTCCTGCAAGTGAACAGAGTAGGAGTGCAGTGCCCCAAGGCCTGTGAGCCAAGGGCACAGGCAGTAAGCAACATAGCAGATGCTGTGCAAGTGGGGGACAGCAGTGTACAGCAGCAACTATGAGGCACCAGCGCTGCAGGTCCTCCAGCAAGGTTCAAATATCACAACCTGCATTGCAGCACGATGTCTGAGCACTCCACCCCTCTATCAACAAAATTAGGTGCTGTACATGCTACAACGCCAATCATGCGCGCCATCGGCCTCCGGCACAACAGCAGCCACACAACAGCAGCAATGGCAGCACTGCAGCACTGCCAGGTGCGGGGGTATGGCCCAGGATGCCTGTCACGTTTCGGCCAAATTAGAGACGCAGCGCCCACCTGCAGCTTCATAAGCTTCTTCATGCGCTGCTCGATGACGTGTGCTGCTGCTGCGTCGCTCTTGGTGAGGCTCCTGAACGAGGCGGTGCGGTGCTCAGTGCCCTCCAGGTACGCCTTATGGGCCTGCAGCACCGCAGAATAATGTATTTGATCAATCATGATGATAGGCTAGAGGGGGTCTGTATCAAGCTGATGAGCGTGCTGCATGCTTACATGGCATCAGTGCAGTGCGCACTGGTCTTGTTGAGGGGCCAGCAGCATGATATGCTGCACTTGTCATGTACGCGCATGCTGCAGCTGCGTGGGATGGCAAGCTCTGTGGCGCACCGCACCATACAGAACAATCCAAGGGTGGCATGACGCTGCCCACAATGCTAGAGAAGTTCCTAAGCACACCAGCGGAAACTTGCGCTGTTAAACGTTGCCCACGAATGGCTGGCCGCTGCTGCAGCTGTCTGAGCCACTGTTGCCACGGTCAACGCAATTGGGCTACCAGTAGTAACAACGTGACAGTGCCGCACCTGCTCAAAGTGCCTCTCCAGCTCTTCAATGATGCCTTCCAGCTGGATCTTCAGCACGTTGTACTCCTCACTGTTGCGGTTGCGCACCTGCACATTTTACACGCAGCACACACCAGGCTGGCGCTGGTTCATCACCATGACAATTCTCCTATTGCACATGCTTTTTGTGCACCTCTGCCTGCATCAGCAAGTTCTGTCTGAGATACGCGTGTTCCCGGCTTCTAGTGAGCGAAGTCATCGATGTGAGACTGCAAAGAGCAGCCGTGCAAGGCGTGTTGGCAACAGTTTGTCATACGCCGGCCCCATCTCACCTCCTCGCGTGCTGACTCAAACTCCTGCCTTGCATCAGCGTCAGCATCTGTGAACTCAACCTGCAAGCGTAGACGAGCGGCACACAGCAAGCGACACGCTTAAGAAGTTGAGCTGTCACTATGATACCTACACACTCCCACAGACTATCTTGTTATGCTGTTGCTTTTTAGCTGCCTGTATCTTCCGCTACCCTGAGTTCACAAGGATGCATCTGCATCACTGCAAACTGTGCTGCTGTTGCCGCTGCCACACATACAAATACATCAGCGCAACCGCCATGTTCTGTGCATGGCTGTGTCGCAGGCTGCTGCTGCTGCTGCTGCTGCTGCCGCCGCTGCTGCTCCAGGCGCAGCTCACCTTCATGGCTTCAGCCATCTCCTGCAGGTCCTTCTTCTGCCTAGCGTGGCTGGTGCCTATCTCACCACGCTCACTGCGCAGCACAGCAGGCCAGCAGAGCACAACATAACAAGTCAGCACAACCATTGCAGCCCACCCGACTCATGGTGGCATATACTATACTATATGCTGGCAGATACCATACTATGTAGTATGCAAGGGCTGTGATCACTTTGCACCATCACGGCTGCAGATTCGAGCACGTATGCGGCATGAGTGTCGGCCCACGTGCCAGCACATTGTGCACTGTGAACTCACGCTGCGAACTCGTCCTGCAGCTCCTTGAGTTCACTGTTGAACTGCGCCTCCATGCCAGCAAGGCGCTCAGCCTGGCAGCACAAGCAAACACAAGCACAAGATGAGTGTCAGCACTAACTATCTACTGCATGCGACATGTACCGATAGTCGAGACCCCACCTTAAACCTGCAGTGGAGCTGAGCTGTGCAGGCACTGGCCCTGCAGGTGCCCCGCAATGCACAACAGACAAAATGTGCGGTGCTGACGCCGCACAGCTGTTGCAGCTGCCAGAGGCGCAACATCGCCAACACACCGCTTACAGCTGCCCCTCATTGCGCAACAAACGTGCGCGGTGTTGAATGATGCTAGCAGCGCCACACAGTGGCCCTCACCTGCAGGTCCAGCTTCCTGATGTGAATATACGGATGAAGAACCAGCAACAGAACTTACCAATCAGTAGCTGTAGCCAGTCACATGGCTGCATTGCTTTTCATACTGCGCCTCACCTGCAGGTCCAGCAGGCTGTCCAGCACCATGAGGTGTGAGCGCAGCGCTGCCTGGTGCTGCTCCTCAGCCTCCTCAAGGTCGCGGTCAAGCAGCTGCAGCAATGCACAACGCATACACAGCAGGGGTGTTGATACTATGGCGTGAATGGATGGTATGATGTTGATGATGACAGGCAGCAGGGGCAGGCAGGCAGGCAACAAGTGCCTGGTGCTGCTCCTCAGCCTCCTCAAGGTCGCGGTAAAGCAGCTGCAGCAAGGCGCAACGCATACACAGGCAGCAGGGGCGTTGATGCTATGGCGTGCATGGATGATATGATGTTGATGATGACAGGCAGCAGGGGCAGGCAGGCATCAGTACAGCACACAAGCACCACCACAGCAATCACAGCCCTGTCGAGCCATAGGGCGCCACTTGAGGTTGAGGCAGGCGCAACAGAGAAAGGGTGTGTCGCTGCATCAGACTCTCTGCAACCAGCGCCCGTCTGCTGCTGCCATCCCTTGCCGGGAGACTCTCTGGTGCGGCACCAACAGCACAAGGCTGCAGGCACTGCTAGCAGGCGCCCCTATTATCTGGGACTGGTTGCAAATTTGGTGCTCCAGGCCAGCGCACGCTCTGTCTATACCTGCCAGATTTGAAGGCGTCGCAGGCAATGCCACTGCAAGCTTGTCAGGCCAGTGGCTGCTCTTACTGCGTCAACTGCTGCCTTACCTGCACCAATGCATCCTTCCTGTCAATCTCTCGCTCATGGTTCTGGCTCAAAATCTCAGCCTGCTTGCGAAGCTCATCAACCTGCACATGCAGAAGGGACATGCAGCAGGACAGGCCGCCCACAGGGTGTGGGGTGTGGGGTTGGCAGCAGGCTATTGCTTGCAAGTGCGTGCAGGAGTAATAAGGGCAACTGCATTAAAAAGTGCGCTCAGGTCGGGGAGTTGTTGTGTCCGCACAAGACCTCATGGCCTGGGTACTGACATATAGAAGGATGGTGCTTCCCAGCCCCTGGCGATGCAGCTGCTGCTGCTGCGGCTGCTGCTGCCAATCGTGTTTGCCCCTGCTGCTCAGTGCTGGTGTGGCCGCTCAAACCGGCACAGCCAGCTGCAGCTGCTGCCTCAGCGGGCTGTGCTCAGAGACGCCGCAGCGCACCTTTGCAAGGCGCATGATCTTGCGCCACTGGTTGTGTATCTTGATGCCGTTGATGTGAGCATACTGCTGCTCGCGCAGCTGCTTCTGGCGCAGCTCAACCCGCAGCAGCTCCTGCAAGCAAGAAACCCAGCAGCAGAATCAGCAAGCGCAGCAGCTTGGTTACTGCAGCATTGCCACATGACCAGCAGCTGCTGCTGATACTAGGTTGTTACAAGCTGTGCACCTAGCTCTGCTGCTCATGTGCATGTCGCCTGCAGGCATCATGGTCCCCCCGTATGCGCTGCTCCTTTGTTGCTGATGCTGGCGTGCCCGCTACCATGTAAGCTGCTGCCATAGCTCTGTGACATTGTCACTGCGATGCTGAAGGGCCCTTGAACCCTTGAGCTGAGCATCGTGCTGGCCAGCAACAGCAATATTTAGTATGCCGGCCATAAGCTGACACGGCCAGGCAACCAGCCAGCCAGAGGCTGCTGCCGTTGCTCACCGCTTGGTTGCGCGCCTTCTCCTCTGCTGCCAGTGCCTCCATCTCCAGCCGTACCATGCGCTCCTCATCTGTTTCATCCTTGGCAGGCTGCAGCAGCATACAAGAATCATGGATGGCAGACGATGTGCTTGCTTGTGCACTTGTTGCTGCCCACTGCACATGCTAAAGCTGTCGATTGCGTGGGGTGCTCAACAGCGCGCAAGCTGCTGCTTGTTGATTCAATTGCCGTGAAAGTAGCATATCATTACCCCACGACCTGCTGAACATGCTGGAGAAGTTGTATGCTGGCAGTACCAGATTTGGCGTTGATGCTATGGCTTGATTTGGTAATTTGATGATGATGATTCTCGAGGAATTTGAGAGAGGTTCGGGCGCGGGCGGTCTTGTTGGAGCATTCGTCACCAGATTTCATGCAGTACTGTACTGCGCATGACGTTATCAAGGTGCTATCCAGAACTGAAGGCTGCTTGACCCCAGGCGTCATCTTGTAGATGACATCAACAACCTACATACCTTGCTGGACTTTTTCTTCACCATGATTGCTGCAGCTGGCCTTCAGGCCTACGACAGCCTGATACTGTATGCTGTGCTCAGCTCCTTGGCTGCCTGGTGCAGACTATCCTTTGAAACGCATCATAAGCCCTAACAGCGCTGATATGTATCTCTATAACTACGCTTATCACACGGTTTGCGCAGCACCTGTTTGGTTCACTTGCAGCATAGTGACAGCTGCTTTAATTGTGTCAAAACCCATAACGTTTGATTTCTTGAATATTTAGGTGGCTTTTCGGTCGACACGTTCAACAGACGTATGGCACTGTTCAACCCTCTGCAAAACACTGCTGGAGCAATTCGATCGTTTGATTAGGCTCGCACTGCTCCTGTGAATGGCCCTCTTTCTTGCAGCCCTGTTTGCATACCTCCAGTGCAGAGCTGGCAAACATGGCTGAGTACAAGCCACAAGCTGTGAAGGATGTGCCGGCAGGGGACTTCATTGCTGCCTATGCCGCGCACTTGAAGAGCACAGATAAGGTAGTTCTTCTCGCCTGTAGCTCCACCGCGGCCGAACGGAGGCGTAGCAGACAGCAGCAGTGGCCCTTGTAACACAGGCAGCAGCAGCGGCGGCCAACGAGAGGCTCAGCAGCAAGTGGAAGGCAGAAATCCTGAACGTGTAGCCACAAACGGAAGCGTCTGGGCGCATGCAGGCACATGCAGCCCGCCATGACTGCAGCAGCGAACTCTGCTGGTCTTGCGAGCCTGGCAGCTAGCAGCAGGGGCCGGCCGTCGATCCCAGGTTGCATGATATTATTCAAAGGCATCAGAAACTGTTTTGCTGATCAAGCTGTTGGCTGTGGCTGGTTTTTGCCTGAGTGCAGCTGCAGATCCCCGACTGGGTGGACATTGTGAAGACAGCAACCTTCAAGGAGCTGCCTCCCCAGGACAAGGACTGGTACTACATCCGCGCAGGTACTAGCAGAGCCTGTGCAGGCACAAGCAGCAGCATGCAGCGCGCAGCCAGCATAGCAGCAAGGGCGGCAAGGGCGGCAGCACAGCTCATGGAGCCCAGCATGCAGCGGATTGTGCGCTGGATGGCAGGACAGCTGTTGCCGGAGCTGCAGGCAGCCTTGGCGTGCTGACGCAGCAGCTGGCCAGCTATGCCAGGCGTGCCGGGCACTGGACTGCTATGTCGAGTGCTGCACTGTTGCACAAGCCAGCGTCAGGCTGCGGCACTTGAGCACATGTGCCACCGGCTCTCCGCCAACAGCAGCTGATGGATTGGCCTGCAGCTTGGCTGCTGTTGATGCTGTATGCGGTCTGCGGAGTGCAGCTGCACGCAGTGCTTGCTGGCCACAGACAGTGCAGCAGCAACAGCAGCCAGGCGGCACGTCAATCCGGTGTTGCCTCCTGCAGACGAGTTGACAAGCCAGTGGCAGCAAGCTGGGCAGCAACTGCGTGTATGAGAACAGCCGGGACAGCAGCCGCTGGTGCAGTAGCAACAGCAGGAGAGCCAGCAAGAGCAGTAGCTCCCTCAGCAGCATAAGCACCAGCATCATGGGATCATGTCGACAATTGGTGCCCGAAGCATACATACAGCACCTGCGTCTGCAGTATCCTTGGTTCAATCCTGGGCACTCTGATATGTTTCGCCAGTAGTTACGAGTGGCCTGCTGTATGCACTCGTAATAGCACGACAGCCTGCAGCAGTGCATGGCAGTACACAGCGTGTGCTCTGCATGCGTGCTGTTCAGCAATGCCCAGCATGCACTAGCTTGACAATTAAGCAGATGCGCGTGCCAGTTGTTGCTTCCGCGTACACTCCTTACCACCTGCACCTTGCGCCATGCGACTCTGTATTGCTCCTCAGCGGCACGTGTCAGTGGCACTGCATACCATCACCTCAGACTCTCATTCCTAAAGCCCACCATCACCTCATCGACCATAACTCGCACCCAAGTTGTACTGTATTGTCTTTTCCCCGCTGTGCCGCGCAGCCTCTGTGATGCGCCAGGTGTACATCCGGCAGGGCCTGGGCGTGGGCCAGCTGCGTATGAAGTACGGCGGCCGCAACAAGCGCAAGGGCGTGCACCCCGAGCACTTCATCAAGGCCAGCGGCGGCCTCATCCGCCACATCATGAAGCAGTTCGAGGGCCTCGGCTACCTGGAGAAGCACACCGGTGAGGACAGCAGGCGCGGCACTGGCAGCAGTAGTCATGCTACGCACTGCGCTTTACACCTTGCAGTGTGCTTCACACAGCGAGGGCAGTAGCTGATGCGTAGCTGAGTGTGGCGTTGGTGGGAGCTGCTTCAACCATGTGGAGCGCAGGCAGCAGTGCACAATGGCTGTGTGGGAATGCGGTGGATGAGGCCAGCAGAGCTTCCCATAAGTGGGCTGCACTTCATCTAGCAGTGGCGGCAACTCGTGCGAGTGCATGGATCTACCAGGCGCTTCACAGCATCAGTACCATGCCACATGCTCCTATCAGTGTGAGGGCTGGCAGCAGCAACAGCACTTGGCAGTTCAGCTGAGCTGAGCTGAGGTGTGCAGCTGGCATGCGCCATCCCAGCTGACTGGCAGAGCAAGTGCAACAGCAGCAGCACTCGGAATGGTCGGGTGTCGAGAGATTGCTGGGGCACAGTGGGTGTGTTAAGCTGCAGATGTCATGCCCATACCAGCGAGGACATGGCAGCCATTACAAGTCTGCAGGAGCAGCAGCAGCAGCAGCAGCCACCTAGCACCAATGCACAACGGCAGCGCAGCAAAGCAGGTGCACCAGGTTGCTACAGCAGAATTGGAATCGGCTGGACACAGCGGCTGGAGCCAGGCAGCAGCTGGCCGCATCCTGCAGCAATTGTACCGCTGCAGCTTGCATGCAGTGCCTCTTGAGCAGCGTAGCAGCACAGTGCTTGCGCAGTGGGAGCAGTGAGCTGTCGCTGCTGCTGCCCGCGGCTGCCAGTGTGCACGGCTCTGCGCAAGCAGGGGTCCAAGCATGCAAGCATATAGGGGCAACATGGCTGGTTGGCGTTGGCAGTGCAACATTCATTGCGCCCAGCTGGGGTTTGCGGTCCTGCATCCCTGCTACTATCTAGCCCTTTTTGCACACATCCGTCTCAAGCATTCCGTTGCTGCTGCCGGTGCTGCTGCTGCCGCAGGCCCCAAGGGTGGCCGCCGCATCACCCCAGCTGGCCAGAAGGACATGGACCTGATTGCCGGCCGCGTGGAGTGCAGCCTGCCCAGCTTCGGCCTGTGAACTTCACAATGCACAGCGTGAAGAGCAGAATGTTCACAGTGTGAAGACGAGCAGCAGCAGCTGCAGCAGGAGTGCGGCAGCTGCGTGTCGGGCAGCAGCAGCAACACAGCAGAGGAGGCGTGCCGCTGCTGCTGGGGCAGCAGGAGCGCTGCGTGTTCTGGGTGCTGCGCAGCAGCTGATCTCAAGTAGTTTGATGCTCAACACGCGGTAACAGTCGCACACTTTGCAGCGTTGTTCCTTGGGTCTTGTCGATCAGGCTGATGGACTGTTGCTACTAGCAAGCGCGTCGCTTGTACTGCTAGTACCAGTGGTGGAATCACTGAAGTGCTACAAGCGCGCGTGCCCGCATCACAAAGCGCAGCCTGCAGTTGGACATATAGCCAACAGCACGTTTGAGCTGGAACTCGTGAGCTGTGCTGCTGGCAAGATCCTCGACAAAGCCAGATGTGCATGTTACAAAGTCCAAGGTTGGTCTCTGCTAATCCGCCAGGTCAGCAGCTGAATCACCAACCGGGGTTGGCGCGATCTCTCGCGTTTAGGCCTGTGCAGTCATCCCCATTTCCTCAAAAGCTGCACGGACCTTTCATACGGCTGATCAAAACTACAGCCATCGCCCGGTGCTTCAGCATGGCAAATAGCGCAGTCGCAAGCAAGCTGAAGTGGCCCCGCAGCGTGACCCCTGTGACGCTCCTAGGATGGCTGCAGCTTGCTGTATCGGCTGTGCAGGGTTCATCAGTACGTTGATTTCAGGGCAGCGTACTGTCCAAAGTACGTGAAAGTACGTACTAGTACGCGTATTGGGGGAGTACGTGGCTTTAGTACGTGGTCTCTGCCTTGCAGTCACACGTACTGCCTTGTCACTCACATGTTAGACCACCAAGAGGCATCCTAGAGGGCCTACGCCATAGTGTAGGCATTATATATATTACGTACGCAGTTTGAAACCCTGTTGCACACCAATTGACACAGCATGAGCGCCGACTCGCCAATTGTGGTTGATGAGCTCAGCAGCAACCCAACAGACCACTTCAAGGTCCTAGAAACGCTCAATCACGGCCAAAAGCACTTTAAGTGCAACTACTGCAACCTCCAATTCAAGGGCGCAGGCACTCGCTGTTATGTGCACCTGACTGGTGAAGGCAGCGGTGTTTCAGCCTGCACAGCAGTGCCAGAGAACGTGATCACCTGCATCAAGGCCGCCAAGACCAAGAAGCAGGCAGACAGCAACAGAAAGCGTCAGGCTTCAGAAGCTGCTGCAGAAAGCAAGCGCCAGCGACGTGAGAGTGTGCCAGGCGGCAGCAGCTCAGTGCCAACTGGCAGCGGTGGCTCCGTTCGCTCCAGCCAGGTGAGGCTTGCAATCAAGCCTGGGACTGCAGCGTTTGCTGTCTGCTGTAACAGCAGGTTGTTATGTTCTGTTGCCGTGGAATTGGACTGCATGGCCCATTATTGCTGCCACTGCTGACCACCATTGCTGCCGCTGCTGCTGCTCCTGCCCGCTGCTGTGGCTGCTGCCCACCAGATTGGCAAGGCTTTTGCCCGCGCTGACAAACAGGCTATTGACAGGGCCCTGGCTGACTTCATTTTTGCAGAAGGCCTGCCCCTTCGCACAGTGCAGAGCCCCTTCCTGCGCCAGTTCATTCAGGCAGTCCAGAAGGCGCCTGCCCCCTACACTCCACCTGCCTACAACACCCTGCGCACCAGCCTGCTGGATGATGCCAAGAAGCGCGTCACAGAGAGCTTGCGGCCCTGGGAGCAGCGGCTGCAGGAGACAGGCGGCACCTTGTGCTCTGATGGCTGGAGTGATGCCGCAAACATGCCCCTGCTGAACGTGCTGGCGGTGAACCCCAAGGGCGCCAAGTTCCTGACAGCAGTGAACACCAGCGGCACTGTCAAGTCTGCTGAGTTCATTGCTGCATGCCTCATGGAGGCTATTGAGGAGCTGGGCCCTGACAATGTGGTGCAGGTGAGATGCAAAGCAGCTGGGCCATGCCTCAAGCAGCAGATGCAGTGTGCAGGTGCGGCAGGAGAAGCGGAACTGGCAGTGCACAGACAAAACTGGTTCCCTTGTCAGGCAACCTACAACTTGTGCACCAGGTTTCAGTACGAAGGCAACTCAATGCTGCTGCTACTGCTGTTGCGCTGCTGCTACTGCTGTCATTTTGCTGCTGCTGCTGCTGTTGTGTGCATGCACAGGTTGTCACTGACAACGCGCAGGCCTGCCGTGCAGCTGGTGCCCTTATTGAAGCACAGTACCCTCACATCACGTGGTCGCCCTGTGTGGCACACGTGTGCGACCTGGCGCTGGAGGGCATCTTTGCCCTGTCCTACTTCAAGGAGGTGCACAGCAACACCAAGGGCTTTGTGGGCTTCATCAACAACCACCACCACACCCTGGCAGCATGGCGGCAGCACCAGGCAAATGCAGAGGGCAGTGTGCTGCAGCTCATCAAGCCTGGTGAGACCAGGTTTGCGTCAGCACTGCTGATGATTGAGCGCACCATCAAGGTCAAGGCCAAGCTGCAGCAGTTTGTGGTGTCCGACAACTGGAACAACGCCATCGCCACCATGAAGGCCGCTGACAAGGTGCGGCAGTGTTGGAAATCTTGCAGAGCTGTTAACTGCACATTGCCTGCCCCCTTCTCACAGGATATAGGGTGACGCTGATGAACCCTGGTGCATGGCAGCCGTGATGCTGCTGACTTGGCCTTATGCTGCCGCACATTGTTGCATACCGCATGCAGCACACCTGATGCTATGGCTTAATGGGTAACATGATGATGATGATGCAGCACACCTGCACATGGCTGCACAAGTGCCCTTGTGAGAAGTGTTGACCCCACACCTGACAGCATTTGTGGTGCAACAATGCTCATGTGCCACTGCCTTTGCATTCCAGGACACCGCTAACACCTACAAGGACATCATCCTGAGCGCTGCGCACTGGACAGCAGCTGAGCAGGCGTTTACTGTGTGCGAGCCTATCCTGCGGCTGCTGCGCTTTGCTGATGGAGATGTGCCAAGCAGCGGCAAGATCCACTACTACGCCTACAAGGTGCAGCAGCGGCTGCAGGAGGTGCAGCTGGATGATGAGGTCATGGATGAGGTGCAGGACATTTGGACGCAGCGGTGGGAGTACATGAGCAGCCCGCTGCATGGTGCAGCCTACTGCCTCGACCCTGAGTTCCTGACAGATGAGGGGATGGACCTGGGCAACAACAGGGATGCATGTGTGTCTGACCTGCTGAAGATGATCAACAAGCTGGTGGCAGTGTCTGATAGGCAGGCTGTGCGGTTGTCATATGCTGCCTTTCGCAGCAAGGAGGGGCTGTTTGGCGAAGCAGAGGCGCATGCTGATGCTGCTGCGATGCCAGCGCACCAGTGGTGGAGCATATATGGTGCAGACCACCCCAGCTGCAGAAGCTGGCCATCACCCTGTTGTCTCAGGTGTCAAGTGCATGCTCATGTGAGCGCAATTGGTCCTCATATGATTTCATTCACAACAGGCGGCGCAACAGGCTCACACCTGCACGTGCGCGTGACCTAGTGTTTGTGCTCACTAATGGCAGGCTTGTGCGGAAGATGGCTGTCGGGGAGGAGGGGTTCATTGGGTGGGATGAGGAAGAGGAGATGGAGGGGAGTGGCAGCGAGGGTGAGGGAGAGGAGGGTGAGGAGGGTGAGGAGGGAGAGGAGGGGGGTGAAGGTGAGGGTGAGGCCGAGGGGGTGAGGGTGAGGGAGAGGAGGGAGAGGAGGGGGGCAGCTGTGAGGTTGAGGGGTGAGGGCAACGTGTAGCTGTGTAACCACAAGCACCAGCCTGGCTTTTAGGGGAGTTCCCACAGTACAGCGTACTTTGCACCGTACTACAGCGTACTCTGTCTCAGCCGCCACGTACTCTAGCGTACTACGCACTACGTACTACGTACTGAACCCTGCGGCTGTGTATCTCTATTACCACGCTGTTCGCGCCTGGCTGACGGTGATCATTGGCCGAGTGCAGGGCAAGGTGAACAGGCAGGCAGCTCTCATCAGTCGCTGTTCTGCGTGTTTAGTTACCGTGCAGGCAGCCGCATTGAGCATGTGATTCACCTTTAAGGCTGTTACAGAGATATCCCTTTGGCTGCTGGTCTGTTGGATTTGGTGATGCACGGCAGCATTGGGTGGGCAGAGATGAGGTTTCTGCTGTTGCAGCAGCTAACCTGGCTGCAAGAACCGCAGCAGCTACTCACTCTGTGCTGTGCGGGTGTTGCCAGTTGGTGAAATCCACTTGCACCTATGCACATGTATCCAATACTTATCTGATCCAAGCATCATCACACACTGTGGTGTTGCGCTGCCTGCTGCTGCACGTGTTTCCCCTTCTGTCCTTGTGATGTACGCAGCATCCCCTGTCGCACCCTGATTGGCCACTGGACCTTGCCGTTGTCAGCGCAGGCTTCCGGGTGTGCATGGTGCACTTTCCTCATTGTGAACGCAATGTTTCCTGCTGTGCTGCCTGCTGCTGTCTATACGCAGCACCCCCTGTCGCACCCCGAATGGCCACTGGACCTTGCCGTTATCAGCGCAGGCTTCACAATGCACTGTTTGTATTGTCAACGCAATGTGTCCTGCTGCGCTGCCTGCTGCTGCCTGCTGCCACGCACTTGTTCTGCTGTACGCAGCACCCCCTGTTGCACCCCGAATGGCCACTGGACCTTGCCGTGATCAGCGCAGGCTTCAGGGTGTGCATGGAGAAGGGCTGCATGGTGGACTTTTCTTATCGTCGACGCAATGTATCCTGCTGGGCTGCCTGCTGCTGTCTGTTGCCACACACTGTTGTGCATGCAGCACCCGCTGTCGCACCCTGATTGGCCACTGGACCTGGCTGTTATCAGCGCAGGCTTCAGGGTGTGCATGGAGAAGGGCTGCATGGTGGACTTCAGGCTGCTGCTGTCTGGCATGTCAGCGCTGCAGTTCTACCCGATGCTGCAGCTGCAGAAGGTTGACGCAGGCGGCTGCAAGGCCTACTGGATGCGCCTGCGGGGAAGTGAGCGGCTGCCAGTCAAGTGCCTCTGAGAGGCACTGCGTCTGAGGCAGTGGGCATGCATTGTTTGACTTTTGAAAATGTGGTTGCACTTTAGTGTCAAGGCCTACTGGATGCGGCTGCGAGGAAGTGAGCGACTGCTGAGGCAGTGTGGGGTGCATTGCTTTGGATTCTGGTTGCCCTTTTGTATCGTTTGCATGTGGTGCGCAGGCGTGTGTCATGACTCCTCAGGAGCCCTGAGCCAGCACCAGATTAGCTGCTACACGGTAGCACTGCCTGTTGCAGAACGTTGCAAGTGTCAAGGTGCACACTGCTGTCAGGTGCACACTGCTTGCCATGGGCTGGCAGCCGGTGCAGGCAGCTGTCCCTGGATTCTTTTCGTTGTACTATGCCAGCGGCTGGTCACCAGCATGGTGCTGGTGCCACTGTAATGCTGCACCGTAACATTAGATCTGCAGCACCGCTGTTGAGCAGCTGTGCCGCCTTTGCTGTTTGCGTGCAGGCAGGGCTGTGGCAGAGGCCCAAGTGGTGATGTTCTACGTGCATGGTGAGCTGCATGCTGCTGCACCAAGTGGACTGTCACCAGCAGGTTGCTGTGCATGCAATTGCAGTGCTCACTGGCAGCCTGCCAGTCAGACTGGCAGTTTCCCATGTACATGCTGCCGCACACTGCCTGACCATTACCTGGCTGTGCCGCGGAGCGGTGCGCGTCATGTCAAAGCATTGGGAACAACAGGGACAAAGATACACAATGGTGCAAGCAGTGCTCCTTTGCAAGCGGCCAGCTGGCGTGGCAGCACAGGTGAAGCCGTACACGTTTCTGCGAGAAACCAAATGATATGCATAAACAGAAATCTGTCTGTACGGTTTGTAACATGTGGCGATAACACCACACCAACCCTGTTGTTGTGCTTTGCTGTGCAGGTGGCGCGTTTGTGGGTGGTGATGCGCGCATGACTGCGCTCACCTTTCAGAACTGGATGCGGCGCCTGGCTGGCAGGGGCATGCACGCAGCGGTGAGGGGCTGCTGCTGTTCGCCTTTTGGTTGATTCGCCCAGCAGTAATGGCAGCAGGCATTCTGCTTTCAACAGGTTGAGGCAGTTCACAACAGGTTGTCTGCAGTGCGCCTGCTGCACTGTTTGCTGCCAGGCGCTGCAAGCGACGATGCTTGGGAGGTCTGTGCAGTGCAGGCACTACCTGTGGCAGCGGCTGCCGGCGGCAGCAGCAGCAGCAAATTGCCAAGTGCCGCCACAGCATAGATCATGAACATTTGCAAAATGTTGCCGTAGCCAGATGTCGACCAAAGCAAAGCATTTATCACCCACGTGTGTACTTTGTGTGCAACCTGCAGCTGCTGTCTGTGGAGTACCCCCTGGCCCCCGAGCATCAGTTCCCTGCAGCTCTGGTGGACACTGCTGCAGCGTACACCTGGCTCTGCCAGCAGCTGCAGCAGCAGGGCGGCAGCGCTTGTATCATCCCAGGTGGGCAGCTCTGTGCTCTGCAACATGCGTCTCGTTCTGGCTTCAGCAGCACCTTGAACACCACGTTGGTGATTTTGTTGACTAATAATAATCAATCCTTGTAAGCCATACCTTTTGGCATCGGCAACCGCGCCTCACCCACAGGGGAGGCGGAAAGCAGACTGATTATTCTCTCTATTTTCGGTGTAAGGTAGACCACCCAGACCTTGTTGACTGTTGACAGCAGGGCGATTTGGTATTTGCCGTCAGAAACGTTGCCAGCATTGTCGTTAATGGTTGAAGTGGCATGATTTCAGCGCCCTTGGCTATAGAGCACACTGTGCTACAACGCGTGCTCCTGGATGCAGCGAAGGGCGTGTGTAGCAGTGCGAGTGTAAACGAACTGCTCCCCTGCTGTGGCTGCCTGGGTGCTTTCCACATTGCTTGCGCTGCAGTGGCTGACTCTGCTGGTGCCAACATCCTAGTGGGCGCTCTGGCTGCGCTTAGGGACATTAGCAGCGGCAGCAGCACAGACACACTCATTCACGCTGCTGTAGCACAAACAGCAGCAGCTGAGCCAGCACATGATCCAGACAATGCAGCAGAAGCAGCAGCAGAGGTGACTGCTGCTGTTGCTGAGCTGTTGACTAGCCTTGACAAGAAGCTGTGCCAGATCACCAGCAGCAATGCTGAGTCACTGGGCCGCGCCGACAGCAGCAACAGCAGCAGCGGCAGCACCAACAGCAGCTACCTGAAACCTCAGGCCAGCGTAGCAAGCGCCCTCAGCAGCAGCAGCAGTGTGGTGCCAGATATGACGGTGCAGATTGGTGCTGATGTGGCGCTTGGTGGCCCAGCTAGTAGCAGCCCCGCTGCGGCTGCTGCTGCTGGTGGTGGTGGAGTGGGTATTGTAGCTCCTGCTGCTGTGGTGTTGGTGTCACCAGCAATGGATATCAGCGAGCGGGCGTGCTTCTATGATGAGGAGTGGAAGGCAAAGCACGAGGCACGGTGAGCACTGCAGGCCGGCATCTTTCCATGTGGTTGATTGAGCCCTAGGGGAGGCAGTGCTACTGGCATGTGTGACATGCCAGAAAATTGCACCTCACGCACTGGCAGTACGTACAACCAGGCATCTAGAGGGGACCTGCACCCCCTAGTAATTATGATTATGATGCTATTTGATTTTTTTTGAATAGCAATCAAGCATTGGCCTCATCGGACACCGAACGTGTTGTATGGCTTCGACTGCAACTTTCGATTCCATATTGCAGCAGAAATGTGTATTAATAAAGCCTTTGATCGATGTTAAGGGGCATCACTGTGATCGCAGTGGCAAGAATGGCAGCTTTCAACCAGAACAGCTGCCAGTGCAAATGATATCTCAGCATACAGGTTCTACGTGACTTCTTGCGAGGCTTCGAATGCATCAGATTTTGAATCTAAGCTATAATGTAAAGAGTTGCGATCATCTGTGATAGTCGAAATGACAGCTGCTTACTGTTCAAGTCGAACTGTGCAGCCTTTAGTCACGATCCACAGCCACAACCTGATCGAAGATTAGTTTTACAACATAACTTCCTAATATCAAACTATGTCGAAGCCTGAAGCGCCAGTCCATCATGAGAGTGCCGCGGTTCAGGTCAGTAGGTAAATGTGTACTGTACTGTCATGAGACAGAGTTGCTGTGTGTCATGCTGCAGCAGCTGTGAATCGCAAGTGCTTGACGGCACCCTGTTTGACAGTGGCTGTCAGCTAGTCACTTGGCAGCCATCTTTACAGTGCGGGCGGTTGGCAGCCGCCGCCAGCTGTCATGACAGTTGGCTGCCAACTGTCATGATGAGAAGTGGAAAGGCAGGCGTGAGGCGCATGGGCATCATTCATTCACTGCGCGGCATAGTTGCACGAAACGTGGGGTCCGGCTGTTTATGAAACGAAACGAAACGTTTAAAACGTGCGTTTTAAACGCCTTCAGTGTGAAACGCTGTATCTAAACGGCAGCTCTAGTGGGGCTCAGGCGTTTGAATGCAGAACCCCTCGTTACTCGGCCTAGCGGCCCGTTCAGGTACTCAGGGCTCTTCAAAACATTTACTGTATATCTTTGTTGGTATTTGAATACTTGTTGTTCTCCTATCAGTCACCGATATGGGCAAGAAGACCACTGATCAGGCTACCATAGCCTGGCAGAATGTTGACAAGCTAGAGGAAAGAAACAACTACAGCAAAGTTGTATGCAAACACTGTGATCACTCCTTCAGCGGTAGGGCCAGCAGGATCGTTTCGCATTTGCTCGGCACCGGCTCCGGGTGTGAAGGCCTGCAGCAAGTGCCCAGAGGATGTCAGGACTCGCCTGTCAGCTGCCAAGGCTTCCACTGATGCCTCTAAGAACGCAAAACGGAAGCGGGAGGAGGAGGTTGAGGCCATCAAGAACCGCAAAGTTGACAAGGTGAGTTGTTGTTGAGCAGCAGTGAGCAGGGCACAGAGCAGTGAGTGCCAGCCTCTGCCTTCAGATTATACAGCAGCAAAAGCAGCAGCGATATCAGCAGTTACCAATATCCTTGTTGGTCTTCCCTTGCAGGAAACTGCAGCAGCCAGTGCTTCTGGCAGCAGTGTTGCTGCTGCTGCCAGCAACCAGGGCAGCAACGACAAGACGGAGCAGCGCGCCATTGTTCGTGCATTCAAGCGTGCTAGGAGCAGCGCTGCTGACAAGGCCATCATGAAGTTCTTTGCCTGTGAGGGCATCCCCTTCAACAAGGCCAGGAGTTCATGGTGGAGGGAGCTGATCAGCGCAGTTTCAGCAGCTGGACCTGGCTATGTCCCACCAACTTACAACGCCATGCGCAGCACTCTGCTGGACAACCTCAAGTCCAGCACGGAGTCTGAGCTGCTGCTGTTTGACATGCGCAGCAAGGACACCATGGTGTCCCTGTGCAGCGATGGCTGGACTGATGTCGCCAAGCACCCCCTGCTGAACGTGCTGGCTGTCAACCCCGTTGGCGCCAAATTCATCACCGCCGTCAACACAGAGGGCGAGGTCAAGTCAGGGCTGTACATTGGTGGTGCCCTGATTGAGTGCATTGAGGGCATTGGCCCTGAGCACGTGGTGCAGGTGGTGACTGATGGAGCAGCAAACTGCGCTGCTGCTGGCCGCATCATCATGGAGAAGTGAGTGCTATGCATGTGTCTGTGTAGGGGGATGTTGTAGTGAGAGGCGCATGCGTTTGTGCATGTGTTCAGCAATTCCTGCAGCTCTGCAGCTGTTGTGCAGGCCAATGTCAGCTATGTTGTTGTGTTACATTTGTGTTGCTTTCTGTTAGTACTTGTTGTTTTTATCTTTACATGCTACTGCA
>CADDIJ020001177.1:0-40064 GCA_902809745.2 Tetradesmus lagerheimii | reverse complement strand
GCTGGCAAGTTGACAATCCTGCTGCCGGCTGATGCTCCTGTTGCTGCTGCCTCTGTCCTTCCTCTGCTTCTGGGGATGTAGGCTGCCGAGCTGCGCTACATCATGGATGCTGGCAAGTTGACAATCCTGCTGCCGGCTGATGCTCCTGTTGCTGCTGCCTCTGTCCTTCCTCTGCTTCTGGGGATGTAGGCTGCCGAGCTGCGCTACATCATGGATGCTGGCAAGTTGACAATCCTGCTGCCGGCTGATGCTCCTGTTGCTGCTGCCTCTGTCCTTCCTCTGCTTCTGGGGATGTAGGCTGCCGAGCTGCGCTACATCATGGATGCTGGCAAGTTGACAATCCTGCTGCCGGCTGATGCTCCTGTTGCTGCTGCCTCTGTCCTTCCTCTGCTTCTGGGGATGTAGGCTGCCGAGCTGCGCTACATCATGGATGCTGGCAAGTTGACAATCCTGCTGCCGGCTGATGCTCCTGTTGCTGCTGCCTCTGTCCTTCCTCTGCTTCTGGGGATGTAGGCTGCCGAGCTGCGCTACATCATGGATGCTGGCAAGCTGACACTCCTGCTGCTGTCTTTGCTATTGCTGCTGCCTTTGTCATTCCTTTTGCCGCTGGGGGTCCGCTGCAGGCTGCCGACCTGCGCTTCATCATGTATGCTCCCCAGCTGATGCTCTTGCTGCCGGCTGATACTGCTCTTGCTGCTGCCTCTGTCAATCTTCTGCTGCTGCCATGTGTTGCAACACACATTTGCAGGCTGCTGACCTGCGCTACATCATAGAGGCGCCCAAGCTGACAATGTTGCTGCTGGCTGACTTATGCTGTTGCTGCTGTCTCTGCCATTCTTCTGCTTCTGGCAATGTCTGGCAATCTACAATTGCAGGCTGCCGACCTGTGCTACATCATGGGGGCTCTGCAGCTGACGCTCTTGCTGCTGGCTGATACTGCTGTTGCTGCCGCCTCTGTCCTTCTCTTGCTGCTAACAATATTCCTCAACATACAATTGCAGGCTGCCGACCTGCGCTACATCATGGAGGCTCCCAAGCTGGAGCTGTCGCCTGAGGAGCGTGTGACCATCCCGCTGCTCAACAGCGAAGACAGCTGGGTCAAGAAGGGGTGAGCGCTGGCAGGCTGTGCGTGATGTGTGTCTGCATGAATGAATGAGCGGCGTGTGGTGTGTGAACACTTGAACTCCGCATAAGTCAAAGGGTGGGTGGGTTGGTCGCGCGTGACGATGAACAAACCTTATGCGCCTCTTGCTAGAGCAGAATGCTGACCCTAAGTTCGTGTATCTGCAACGTTACCAGCTGTCTTGTGTCAAGCACCATCTGCTGCTGCTGCCCTGCTGCTGCTGGTCCTGTCTGATCAGTTTTCAAGCTCGTTTTGACTGCCGCCAACTTGCTAAATCTGCTGCTGCAGGCGCAACAAGTCGTATACGCCCAAGTACAATGCACCAGCAGCGCCAGCCAAGAAGAGCAAGAGCTACTGGGACAGCGTGGACTGGGACGCGCCCCTTGTCAGCATGGTACCCGACAAGTGGTATGTGCGCGTGGCCTGGCTGGTGCTGCTTGTGGGGGTGACAGTGTACGTGAATTGGCATTACGGTGCGGGCAGCAGCAGCAGTTTGGGCGGTGGCAGCTAACACAGGCTGTGTGTTTGTGGTTTCGGAGTTCAGCTCAAGACTGGCGATGTGTGAGTGCAAAAGCAGCAATGCGCATAGCGCAGGAAGCGGACCTGTGCATCGCTCGACTGAGATTGCCACTTGCTGTGGGCATTCAGTTCAGGACCTGTTGTTGTCACAACAGTCATCAGCACCTGCAGTTCTTTTAGTTCGACTTGCCAAGGGGCGTACGTTGTACATGTGCACATGCATTCAATCGTACATGTAGAGTTGCAGCAGGACGCGTCCTGTCCATGACATTGTCGCAGCTGCCGGCCTGTATAAAGCACGGCTGCGGTTGCAATACGCATGTTTTGCAGCAGCGGCGTCTGCAAGTTGCTTGTCAACAGATATGTTGCATCGTGCGCGCAGCAGTGAGCCCTGTGTGTAGTAATCCCCACATCAACACTGCATCCAGTTGACTGTTGTGTGTGCCACATGGCAGTGGCTTCTGCTGGTTGACAGCGCATGCTTTCTCTACCAGCTGGTATTATGATGCAGCCAAGGCAAGTCTAGTGTGTTTGACATTTTCGAGAACATTTGTGGTTGTGCTGCTGGCCTGTGTCAATCACTGATTGGACATATGGCACGTGCGTCATAATGCTCAAGTCGCGTCTGGTGCCACCAGACTGGTGCACTGAGTGCAGTCAGTGACCCATGTGACTGCATCTGTGTCCGCAACCAGGGCGATTTGCTAGAGTGCTGGCAGTGACGCACTTTTTAAAGACGTTGCGCACATTGTTCACGCATCTTCAAGATGCTGAAGCATGCTGTACGCCTGGCTGTGAATTGTGTCGTGCTGATGGTTAGTCGGGCATCGTCAGATGCAGCATCATACCATGATGCCACCACCAGGCTGGTGCTTATGCACTCTCATGGGCAATCTATCAAGATCACAGGCGGCCTGTCAGTGGTGGTTCAACGTTGATCAGCACAGACGCCTCCGAGTCTGATGCCTCAGCCCGGTCAAAGTTTGACGGCTATTACTCGGAGAATACCTCCGTGGGTGCCCCAGATAACGTGTATTGGTAACCGTTACCAATGACTTGGCAAGTCATCATATTGAATTTCTTAAGTTTGCATACTATGGCCTGGTACCGTACCCACATGGGTGACTTTGGCCGTTTGGGAGCCAATGACAGGCTCATTGGGTGCCAAGCGAACCATGGCCAGAGCAGAACAAGGAAACAGAGACCTTCAAGCGCTGCCAAAGCCCATGTTGAACATCGTCCCACATCAGATCACAAAGCGGCTCTTGATGTTGCAAGTCAATCAAGTGGACTAGCCTAGCAACTGCAGCTTGATCAGGGTGATGCGTCAAATGCAACATACAGTCAGGGTCACTGAGCCTCAGGGGCCTCCAGTTCCTCGATCGCGATCATCAATGGTTGAGCCCGCAGAGTCTGCGGAAACGCTCACGCATATCACAACACCAGCAACACTCAAACTGACATGAAACTGACATGGCATTGCTATCAGCACTCCTCTGACACTAGTTAGACTCAACTTGAGTGTTAGTTAGTTAGTTAGTTACACAGCCTATAGTGTTGGTATCCTTGTCATACAAATTAGTGGTCATGAAGAGAGAAAGAAATTATATTAGTAATTGGGCATGCACTGGATTTCTGCTGCTATGGGGCCAAAACATAGGAGCCAGGTGAGTAGAGCTGGGGTATGGCTTTCTAAACGGGCGTTGAAAAACACCGACAATCCCAGACACTATTGGTCTCACCGAACTGACTATGGTTGGAGCCATAACACGGCCAGTTATGGGGGTGGAAACCAACCGAAAACCCACCATAACACCATATGTTATCCCGTTGGCACAGTCCTGGACATCAATGTTACTGACATTGTAACACGATGTGGTTGGCAGGACCTGGGAATGGCATACAGCAGCCTCACCGGGTGTGACATTCTCTCGCCACACACAGTGCATTAAAATGCCCTTCTGACACATGATCACACACAAATAATTGACTCAAATTGACAAGGTTCACCAACAAGGCCTTACACCATAAGGTTGCCCTCATTGGTCCCGCGTCCTGTGAGGACGGTACTCCGCAGCTTCCAAATCTCACACGCAAAATCAGCTACTGCTCTCATGGCTGTCACAGCACCCGCGTCTTCGCGCTCGGCTCCAGCTGGCCGGGCAGGTTCATCATTGCCTAGGACATCATCTGTCAGCAGCACCCTCCAGGTATTGGCCGGTGGGCCTGCTTGAATAGCCGCCAGTGTGGCAGGCACAGTCTCTTGTACTTTGTTAACAAGGGTGGTTCTACAGGCAGAATAAGCAGGGCACTCCAACAAAAAGTGAGCAAGTGTTTCAGGTGCACTGTGGCAGGCAGGGCATGATTCTCGCTGGGTACGCTGTACAGTGGTTTCATTGCGGCGCTGGCAACTATGAATAGCACACAGTGGCAGACACTCTAGACGCATTTTCATGCACAACTCAGCTGCAGGGCCACGGTGCATTTGGCTCAGTTTAGTCACATAAGCACTTGCTACTGGTTTGTTTTGTTTAATCATCATCATCATCATGTTACCCATTAAGCCATAGCATCAACGCCATCGGCCCCGCGCCCCTCAGGAGCGGAAGAAAGAGGGAGCACTGCTCCATTGTGTTTGCAATTATCACGCACATCCCAAGCTTGGACAAGATACTCAGCAATGCTCCTAGATATCACTCGGCACACCCCCCTACTACCCAAATATCATCAGAAACAAAACGCAACAACTTGGTGGATGCATCAGTCAACGACAACACATTGCGCAATTTTTCAGCGCCGCCAGCAACATCACGCAAAACAGACCGAATTTCATCAAGCATAGTATCCCTCTGAGCAGAAGTAGCGGAACAATCAAACATCAGATGTGACAAAGACTCAACACCCTGACCACAAGCAGGACATGCTGTGTTAGAATCAGCTCTGCTGCCACCATAACGACTGGTACGCTCATGCACACAAAGACAGCCCATTCGAACACGCATCACCAACTCAATACCACGCGTTGGCGCACCAGAACACAAAAAGGGCCTAGCCCTTTTAAAACGCATGGCATCAGCATGTGTAGGGTGCACATGCGTGATGTAACGGCTCAAAGTAGAGTGCTGCAGTGATTCACAAACAATTCTGTCTGCATGCAGCTTCCTGACCTTGTTTTGTTTAATGAATCAAATCTCCAGCTGCTCCTGCACCACCTGCCCACACATTGGGCATGCACTGCCGCAGCCATACCCGGCTGCACAGCCCTTGCACAGGCACAGGCACATCTCATCGCCATGCACTAGCCCCACCTCTCGCACCCCCACCCTGCACACCGCACACAGCCTGTGAGGTGAGTCACCCAGCGCCTCGATGCACCGCCTGCTAGCAGCGCTGCCGTTGCTCGCCGACACAGCACATGCTGCATCTGCTGCTGAGCCGCACACCTCAGCACCGTGCAGTGCACTGCTGCTCGCTGTGCCACCAGGCAAGCTCGTGCGCCAAGAGCTTGCAGCAGCAGCAGCAGCAGCAGTCACTGCTGCTGCAACAGCATGCCATGCTTGAGGCAGTGCAGCTGCAGTACTATTAGAGGGGGTGATTTGGGCTTGCGGAACTGGTGCAGCAGCAGCAACAGCAGCAGCTGCTGCTGCTGGGCTGCATGCTGCTGCCATCAGAGGCTGGTATGGCGCTGACAGGTCTGTGCTTGGGCGTTGATGCATGGAACTGGCAGGATCTGCAGCGCTAGCCACGGAGCTGCTGCTCCTGCTGCTGGTGAACTGCATACTGCCAGTGCTGCTGGCAGACATGCTGCTGCTAGCAGCAGCGCACTTGCCGGTGGCAGCAGCTGCTGCTGCTACATGTGGCAGCACCAGCACAGCAGCTGTGCCTTCTTTGCTGCTGATGCTGCTGCTGTTGTTGCTGAGCAGAGTATCGTTGGCCGACATGAAACTGCGTGCAGAGTTGTCTGCTCTTCTAGCACCGCTGCTGCTGCTGCTGCTGCCTGCGCTGCTGCTATTGCGTTCAGAGATGTGACTCGCTGTTGTGGCATGAGCTGCTTCAGCTGCTGCCAGAACAGGAGCTGGCATGTCCAGCGCATGGCTGCTGTTGCCTGCAAGCCGTTTATCTGCGCTCCTTTTGCCTGCCTTTTTGCTTGTGCTGTGTTTGCCTCTGTTGCTGGCTTCCTGCTTGTGCTGCTGGTCTTGCAATTGTGAGCTGCTGTCAGCGGGTGTCGCCACACAATCAGTCAGCGCAACTGCTGCTACAGGCCTCTGTGCTTCAACCGGTGAGTCACTTGAAGCAGGATCTGCAGGATCCACTGCCTTGCCTGCAGCAGCTGCTGCTGCTGTGCCTGCGAACGCCATAGCCGCCTTTGCCAGCGGCCTTGCTGCTACTGCTGCAGGAGCTGCAGCGGAAGTCGATTGCGTGGTGTCCTGCTCCTGCACGCTCCAGCTTCTGGTGCTGCTGCGACCACCAGCAAGCTTTGCAAGTGCTGCCGGCGCCATGGCGCTACAGGTGCGTTTGGCGATGATGCCTGCATGCTGGACGGGATGCCTGCATGCCGGACGGCTTGCCTGCATGGACAGCCCACTTGGAGTACCAGGAGAGCTTGAGCGGGCGCTCCTGGTCAAGCATTGCATGAAGGTATGATGATGTTGCTTTTACCTGGAGTCCAGGATCCGCCTAATACGTTCACTTCAAATGTGTACAGCAGCCGCCTGCGACTGCATCCTGCGCTTCTGCTTGCCGGCCTTGCTCTTCCTAGCAGGCTGCATCTGCATCTGCTGCTGCTGCTGTGCCGGCAGCTGCCGCGCTAGTTCTTGACCCCCTGCCACTGCATCCATGAAGCTTATTGCACACGAGGACGGCCACTCACCAACCGTTGCACATAGCCCGCTGAACCAAAAAGCAATAGCACAAGACACATTGCTGAGCATCAACAGCACCGATCCCAGCCACCTGAGAAGCATGCTCAACAGCACAGCTCCTACTTGGAGCACAGGCAAACTGCACACAACGCACCACCGGACCCACAGAGCACAGCGCTTGGATGCCCTTCGTGCAGAGCGCCAGGCGCGCTTGGCACCAGGAATGTGCACATGCCACCCCTCATTCATCTCAGTTGAAGGCGCCGCCGCTGCCAGCGCTAGTAGCCTACTGATGATCAGCACAAGTAGTGTCAGTAGGCATATATCAATTGGGATGGCAACGCAGAGGTACATTTCTCGACCCAACCTATTTGCCATCCACTCATCCAGCTGGGTGGGAGCGTGCCAGGCGGCGGCGGCCCCGCACAACATCAGAAGTGCAAGGCACAGGGACAGCATCATCCCCAGGACCTGCTTGAACCCACGAGCAAGCAGGCCCACATCACTGCGATGTGCTCTGTCCTGTGCAGGAGCACTGCCAGTGGCCCAGATCCGGACTTGTTCAATTGCTAGGAGCAGCAGAAAAAGAGGCAAAAGCACCACCCAAGCCTCTGCCCACCATGCAGGTTGCCTCACTGGCTTCTGTTGCTGCAGTGCAGTGCTTGACACATGCACAACAGGTGACTGCAAATCATGCTGTGCAGGCTGCTCTTAATGCGGTGTAGTGCTTGCAATTGACACGCCCACAGATGCTGAATCCAAATCATGCCATGCAGGAGAACCAGGAGACCAGATCTGCATGTCAGCAGACTGCAATGCACGATAACGCAGGTAGGCGTGTGCTGGAGGTCCTACCTGCTTCCAAGCAGCAGCATACTCGTCTGACCTACATGGCCAACAGCCAGCGGTCCCATAGCCATATGCAAATGGGGAATGCTGGTCAAACTTGGTGGCAGGAAGTCACTGGTTCACAAAATTGCTTGCCAGCTGCCACATCGCATAGTGCTTTATGTACAGGGGTATGTTGTGATTGCGCATGCACATGTGGCAGCCTCGTGTGAACAGCAGCGGATGGCCCTCTGCAGCGTTGCAGTAGAAGGGTCTGCCTTTGTTACGGCCACCGCTGTTGCATATGGGTTCACCTCTGGAACAATGTTCACAGGAAGCGCAGTAGAGCACACCGGAGCCAGGGAGAAGGAAACACGGCGCCTCACTGGCGCTCTTGTTGCCATGCACAGTGCATGATGACACCAACCGCCAGGTCTGGGTGCATGTCAAAGTCCGCGGGCTCAGCACCGCTTGCAGACAGCAGCAGCAGCAGAACACACAGCATTGTGCGTCAGTCAACTTCAGCTTGCAGGCAGCGCGCTAGCAAGCTGTTGGGTAACAGTCACCCTCTTGGATGCATGCTACTATCTTTTACTGAACATAACTGTCATAACAGGTACAATGTCCAGATGTGCGCAGGGCGCACCTGATGCAGGCGCTTGTCATCATCAGCGCTGCTGCATGGTGCGCGATGGCGTTGCGCACGGCTGGTGCAGCGTGTGAGGATGTCAAGCAGGTGGTGCATGAGCTGATATTGATGGCCTTCCAGTGTTGGTTTGTCTCTGTCATGTTCGTGTTCCAGCTGCAAGGCAGAAACAAGCGATTGACGGGGTTAAGGCAGCAGGAGCACACACGGCAGAAATGCTAGGTGTGTGCTGCGCCCGCTCTTTCGCTATGCCAGTAGCCAGCATGCAGTGCAAGGCGTAATGTCCAGAACGAGTGGCGAAGCTTGAGGCGTGCTTACCTTTGTGACAGGCCATCTGCACAACCAACACACACATCAGATGCTGTGCTGCTCTGATCTGCTAGCTCGGGTGGCTTCTGCTGCTCCCGTCCGTTTATGAGTCTGCCGGGCTGAGTGATCAGCAAGATAATTACACAACAGAACATGCATGCCCCTGCCAAACAAGAGACTGCCATATTCACGCGAGAAGGCATTACGGATCCAAAGAGTTGCGGACGAGCAATTTGCCGAATGCTGGTATGTATAGTTTATGAATCTATTCAATCACGACGCCGTGCATCTGTGCTGTTGCGACTTTAAGTACTTTGTTAGTCGATTAGTAAACCTTGGAGCAGGGTGTAACATGATGTTACATTTCGGTACACGCACCAGCTTGGCCATAAAAGCATGTCACTTGTACCTTTCATTACAATCCATCACATGCTCCACTCAGCCAGGAGTGGGAGCCCCGTCAATACACAGTGCTGCTCACGCGCTCAGTATAGGGTGCACTGTAGCCGCGGCAGCTGCCAACACGGTCAGATCATAATTGCTGGCTCAGAGCAGGCCCCCTTTGATGGTGGGCCACCAAACACTCACAGCAGGCCCTCCCCCACCATCTGCGCTGGTGTCCTGCCAGCCTGCGGCCCTGCCAGCAGCTGCTGCTGCAGCGCCTGCTTGCTGGCACGCAGCTCATCCAGCCGTGACTGCTTCGCTGCCACCTGCAGCGGCAGCAGCACAGAGCACAATTGATGTCAGCAATTAGGTAACAAGTTGGCCCAGGTGCGCATGCCAATGCTGTAGTTTGCAAGTTTGACTGGTGGATCTATCAGCTGTGATAAGGGCAATCACGGCCATGCAGAACGGCACCACTGTACATGACAAGCAACATCCTTGTATCCAGTTGCGCTGCCTGGGTGCAGGCAAGCCATCCTGCCAGGATGAAGCTGTGCAGCATGCTGCACCGATGCATCGAGGCTGGCAGTCTTACCTCAGCAGCAGCAAAATGCAGATGAACTAGGCTGTTTGACAGCAATGCATCGGTTGGCCCTCCGCACTGCAGCCTCGCCTCTGCAGTGCCACTTGTTGCTCATCCGCCAACTCAAGTGCAGTGTATCCCGGTCACTGCTGCAGATGCTACAAAAGCATCACCAATGCAGCCTCACCTCAGCAGCAGCAACCTGCAGCTCATCCAGCAAGCTGTCATACAGCCCCTGCACAGCCTGCAGTGCAGCACCAGCCTGCGCTGACGCTGCCTGCTGCAGCTGCTGCACCTGCTGCTGACTGAGAGCAGCACCATGGGCCGGCTGCAGCACTGCTGCCAGCGCAGGCAGCGAGGCAGAGCCCCACTTATTGCTGCTGCTAGCGCTGGTTGGGCCAGCATGACCTGCTGCTGCAGCTGCTGCTGCCTGTCCAGCACTCAAGTTGTGCACAGATAGATGCAGCGGTTGAAGTAGGGGGTGCTCAGGTTCGTGCCTGGCATAACTATTGAAGCCGCTGCTGCTGCCAAAGCCACCGCTGCTGCCTGCCCAGGCAGCAGCAGCATTGCTGCTGTCAGTGCTACTGCTGGCATCCTTGACTCTGAAGAACTTGTACTGCAGGGAGATGGTGGCAGCGTTGTGATCTGGCTGACTTGTGACCAGGCCAAACACGACCGGCTGCTGGCTGCTGCTGCTGCTGTTGTTAGCCGTCCATGCCTGCAGCTTCTGGCAAACAGCTGCTTCCCGCATGGATGGGGTGCATGGTGTGCCAGGCCTGTAGCTAAACCAGCCAAGCAGCTGCTGCTCAGGTGGGCTGTTGCTGCTGCCGTCACTGTTGCTGCTGCTGCTGCTGGCAGCCTGCAGCAGCTTATCCAGCTGATCACCTGGTAGCATGAGCAGAGGGTTCAGCAACAGCATCAGCAGCGTGGGGGCTCCATGGGAATGACAACCTCAAAACAACCAGCATTGGTGCAGGTTGGCAACGACTGGTGGCACCTATGCTCGTGACAGGCAAGGGCGGCAAGGGCAGCATGGTGCTGTGCACATGCGGGCGCATACTGCATGTGCCATACCCAGCTACAAAAAGATATCTCCAGCATGCTGCTGCATAGCCACGCTCGTCAAGCTTTATACAGGCACGCACAACAACCAGCAAGTCCCACTTGCCTACGATGTCTCCAGTGTTTGTGTAGAACGAGTGTGTGCCAGTACAGGTGCAAGTGGCAGCAATGCGCCCCTCGTGCTGCTCCACAAGCATTGCACCTGGCAGTACAGGCGGCACACACAGCACCGAGAGCAGCACAGCAGGGTAACACACTAGTTAAGCAGACTGATGTAGGATCACCTGGCTGGTAAAACAACACATGATCAGGTCATGTCAGCTTCATCAGTACATTGCGAACCATTAGAGAGGGGTTGTTCACGGTGGAGAGTAGAAGCATGGCACTACCGTAGGGCTTATTTGCTGCGCGTACCCGCTGCATCGTGCGCTTGCGTAGTCCTGGTGGTGCACACGCTGCCTGCGTTGATGAAAGACAATGGTGAAGGGCATACAAGTCAGATCAGCCGCCTTACAAGCCAACACGATGTTCACGAGTTCACTCAGCTTGTGCCTTGTGCTCACCAAGCAGGAGTCCATCACATGGGCTGCAGTTGGTCAGCAAAGACTGCAGCAGTGCTGCCAGGGTGGGTCCAGCTATGGTAAGGTCGTCCATGCTGGCAGAGTTCGATCACTGATTGGGAGCTTGGCCTATAGACTTGTGACGCGGGAGGCTGAAAGAACTTGATTGGAGAGAACGGCGAGAATGACAGCTGAGCAGGTGGGCTAGGTCTTGTGTAACGGTGGTGTGTTCACAAGCTGGGTGGCAGGGTGCGTCGTGAACGCAACAAACTATTGAGACTGCAAGTGACTGTCATGCATGCGTTCAACGTTCTGCACATCAGGCAACGACGACTTTTGCGCTTCCCGTACCCCCATCGTGTTGCTGCAACACGGCTGCTGACAAGTTGATCTCGACATTGTCATTGATCTAACGATACTTGCTTCTCTTGGCTCTTGCTCGGACCCTACTCTGTAATCCAGCACAACAGACAGCTCGCAGGCCGCTCCGCAGGCTCTGATGGGGCAGCCGTAGCATCAAACATATGCAGCATGGTATACCATGCTTTAGGGATGGATGGCAGCAATGCTGGACAGCAAGGCAGCGCTAGCCAGCTCAGCAGCAGCCATGAGCAACTGCTGCTACAACAGGATCCATGTGGCGCTGGTTTTGTAGCAATCACAAGGTGGGTTGTCTATTAAAAGGGCTGTATCGCTGATCAACTCGTATGTCATGCTAGCAGCGCACCCTCCAATGCATTGCATGTTAAACTGCAGCATTCCCAGGTTGCACTGCAAGTGCTCTGGTCTAGCCTGCATCCCTGCAAGCATAGGTGCTACTACTGCTGCATCGTTTGTGTGTGCATTTCTGTGTATGTCTGCAGGGAGTTCAAGGGCCTGCAGCCAGAACCCAGCTGCCAGCAGCCAGCATGCTTGCAGGCTGCAGCACCAGCAGCATGCCAACCCAGCAGCACCAGCAGTGACACCAGCAACAGCAACTCTGCAGAGCTGCCCAACATGCACTCAGCTGGGGCTGCAGCCGCACATGCGCCTGGAACTAGCAGCAGCTGCAGCAGTAGCCAGCAAAGCAGTCCAGCAGCACCACACCGCTGCAGCAGCAGGGACGGTGCAGCAGCTGGTGCATTTGATGATGATGCTGGGAATCGAATTTGTCATGCGTCGCCTGTTGCCCGTTGCTCAGCAAGCAGTGCTGACGATGGTGGCAGTTATGCAGAAGAAGACGAAGAAGAGGCCTGGGCTAGCGGCAGTCATGCAAGCAGCAGCGACACATTCTCCGAAGTTGGGGACCCTGCAGCAACTGAGGTGAGGGCCGCGGAAAGTAGCAGCTTGCATTGACATGTATGTAGTAGGTTTGCTGTGCTCTTCAGCATGCGCGGCCAGTGCCGCCTATGCAGTGGACAACATCCTTCTTACAATGATTGCTGCAAGTAAACGTGACTGTACATGCGGTTATCTGCAGCAATGTGCAGTTATCTGCTCTTGTTTCTCACCAAGGCTGCTGCAACTGCGCTGATTCTGCTGGCAATGGCACAGCTCTTACCCTACTGTCTGCTGCTCTCGCTGCACATGCTGCTGATCCTCTTGCTTCAGGTGGTGTATGTGCGCGAGGGCGTTGCAGTGTGGCCCAGCCGCACACGCCGCATCCTGGGCCGGCTCAGCTTGGTGAAGCAGCATGCAGTGCTGTTCATGGCGTGGCTGCCCTACAGCGCACCACCACCTGCTGCTGCAGCAGCAGCGCCAGATGCTACAGCAGATGTACAACAGCAAACTTCGGACAATGTACAACAACCTGAACAGCAGCAGGACCAAGGACAGCAGATGCAGAAGCAGCAGCAGTCAACAGAGCAGCAGCACCTTGCAGATGCCAGCAATGGTGAGCAGCAGCAGCATCAGGGTGAGCCACAAGCAGAGCAGCGAGCTGGCGTCAGTAGCGTGCTGCAGGGCTGTGCTGACGAGCCTGAGCAGTCGGAAAGCACCTGGCTAGAGCAGCAGCGGCAGCAGCAGGAAGAAGACACAGACCGGTTCAACTTGCCAGTGCCACTGGCAGCACCACGTCAGCAGCAGCAGCAGCAGCAGGGGCTGGCAAGTCCTGCTGCAGCTGCATCTTCCGCTGCTTCTGCAGCAGCAACAGCAGCTGCGGGCGCCTCTGCACCTGGCTCGATTAGCCAGAGTAGTGCCAATCCCAGCAATAGCGCTCATGATGGCAGAATCGGCAGCAGCAGCAGTAGCAGTGTAATTAATGCAGATGCAGGCCGCAGCTTGTATGCCATCCACCCCATTCCTCTGTCAGATGTGAAAGCGCTGGTCAAGCACACACCGCCGCTTGGCGTTCACCAGCTGACAATTGTGCTCAACAGCGGCCTCACCCTGCCTCCGCTGCACTTCCACAACGGAGGCTTGCGCGAACTCATTGCAGCGCTGCGACAGCATGGCAGCTTGGTAAAAGCAGCAGGCGACAGCACAACATACCTGGTCAACGATACAGCAGATCCGCTGCAGCGGTGCCTGCTGGCGTTGGATGTAGCGGATATAGTGCTGGGGGCGCCGCCGCCAGGTGCCAGCTGTGTGCAGGCGCCAGCGGGGTTAGAGCGGCAGTTGGGTGAAAGCAGCGGTGTAGATAGCGTACTAGGCTGGCAGGCAGTTGATGCTGCTGCTGCAGAAGCAGCAGTAGCAGGTGTGAAGGCTGAAGCAGACCCTAGCAGACACGTAGGCAGCAGCAGCTTGTTTGGGCTGGGAGCTAGCAGTAAGGCGCGGCTGTCTGCAGCAGCGGCGGCGGCCGCAGCGGCGGCAGCGGCAGCTGTGAGTGGTGCTGGGACCCCAGCATTGCCGCATCTGCCTTGGGCTGGCTTCGGAGTTGGCTATGCTGGCGCTAGCAGCTATGGATGGGGCCAACCAGCCACGGGGTCTAGCCCAGCAGCATCAGCAGCAGCAGCAAGTGCTGAAGATGATGATGTTGAGTTTGGTGAGAGCAGCAGCAGTGCTTTTCCATATGGTTTGCAGGGCAGCACTGCATGGAGTGGCCTACGTGGCAAGCTGAAGAGCCAGCTCAACAGCACGCTGAGCAGAGTGGGCCAGCTGGCAGTTGACGGGGCCAGCAGCTTGGTGGCAGCAGCGATGGACAGCTGGCATGCAGAGACGATGCGGCACTTTGAGGAGGAGGTGGAGCTGTACGCAGAGTGGAGCGAGACGCAGCAGCAGCAGCAGCAGCAGCAAATTCAGGGCCAAGAACTATGTCTACAGGGCAACGCGGCGGCAGCAGCAGCTGTGCCTGCAATTGACATCGTTCCTGCCGCTAGAAGCAGCAGCAATAGCGATGTCCAAGCACGGGTCCCTGCAGCAGCCACACCAGCAGCAGGGCTGGACTGTGCAAGCATCGCTGCAGCAGAAGCAGCAGACATCATCGCGGCTGCTGCCGCTGGCTGCACAGCCTCACCTTCAGCTTCATCTTCAGCTGCTGCTGCTGCTGATGTGGACACTGACTTGGGTGCCTTTGAGCTTTTGGAGGAAGGTGCTGCAGGGCCCACTGACCAGCTTGCTGCTGTGCGTGCCAGGGCAGCGCCCCCACCACTAAGCGTTGAGGAGCTGGGCACGTTTCTGGATGGCGCTGGGCGGCTGGTGGACGAGGCTGGGTTCAGGGAGCGCGTGTTTCAAGCAGGTGAGGGTGTGAGGTTGTGTGTGTTGGTTTGCAGGATGGTTGCGTGCGGTGCGTGTGGACGATTGACATGGGGTCGGGGTGCTGGGTGTGGTTGAGTTGGCAGGTGGGATTGAGTGAGATGCAGCTGTGGGTGTCAGCCAAGTGCAAGCAAAACTGTGTTGTTTCCAGCATGTATGCTGCTTGCGCCATGCAGGCTGTCGCTGGCAGTGATGCTGGCTCTGCATGTTGTGCTCCTGCTGCATCCATGGTAAGTGTGTTGCGGCATGGCAGCAGCCTGCAGGGTCCTGACCTGGCTGGATGTGCTGCCTGGCAGTGTTGGTGGAGGGGCATAGTGCAGGGGTGGCTGGGATGGGCCTAAGCCAGGACGTGGATGTTTTCTGCGTCGAAAATATATGTTGCTTTGCACAGGGCACGATACACCTGACGGACGCGATAGGTTCAATCAGTACGGCAGTTTCACGGAGTAGAGTAGCAAGGTCGTGAATTTTCTGCATTTTATTGCAGAAAATGGGCTGTCTGTGGTGCGGTTTCATATGAAGTCCAGCCTTGGATGCGAACTCGTGGTAATATCTGCACGTGCACGATGTCTTTGCACTTGCTTTCACATGTTGTAATTTCGCAACATTGTTCGTACTAGCTGCAGGAGTGCGGGTACAGCAGTGCAGTCGCTGTGCCTATCTGTTCACGGGTGACTAGTAGGTCTGGCTGCCGCTTTGTTTCAAAGGCTTCTATTGTTTATTGTGAAGATGTATGGTTGAAGGTGCGAAATGCACGGTAGCGGCGTAGGCCTGCTGCAGCAAGTCAGTGTGTGACTTTCAGGGTCAGGCTGCTGTCAGTTACACCCCCTCTCTACTCAAGGAAGTCATCTTATCTGCAATCGGTAGTTGACATTGCAAAGTATGGTCAAAATATTGACAGGTTGTGTTAGCTGCAGCCTGTTTGCCATCTTGATCAGACGTCACGGTTGAATTGCACTGACAGTGTGCCACACTGCTGCTGTCATTACTGCTCATGCGCAGGCATCGAGCCCTCTGCTCGAAATGAGGCTTGGAAGTTCCTGCTGGGTGTGTACCCGCCAGGCAGCACTGCAGAGCAGCGGGAGCAGCAGCGTCTGCGGCAGCAGCAGCAGTATGCGTTGTTGAAGGGCCAGTGGGCGGCGGTTGGGCCTGAGCAGGCGCGGCGCTGGGGCAAGTGGAGGGAGCGGCGCAGCAGGATAGACAAGGACGTGGCGCGTACCGACAGGTGGGGCTGCTGACACCAGCCTGACAGCCGCACTGGGTTTACCCTGGTTATATCATTTGGAGGAAGCTGTGTATGACAGAGGCAGTAGCCATGTTATGTTGTGCTGTGTGGCGTGGAATGGGATGGTGGTCGGTGCAGCAGCAGGCCCTCGTCTGTTTTGTACCGACAGATTGGCAGCAGCTGGCCCAGGCGCCTGCTCAGGCAGGTGCATGCCTGTGGCAGCCGGCAGCAGAAGCAGCAGCAGCGACAGGGTTTGGCCAAAGCATGACAGCATCAGCGCAGCAGCGCGCTGGGGCCGCATCATCTACTCACCTCATAAGAAGCACTACGGCTGCATTTGTTCAGCAGCTGTGCAGCAACTGACACCCCCCCTGCCCCCCTCGCCGCATATTTTGTGGCACCCTTTCTCCTGCAGGCTGCACCCCTTCTACCGTGGCCGCGATGCCTCGCAGCACCTTGCTGGCCTGCGTGACGTGCTGCGCTGCTACTGCCTGTTCAACTGGGACCTGGGCTACTGCCAGGGCATGAGCGACCTGGCCAGCCCCCTGCTGGTGGTCATGCAGGGCGACGAGGTGAGGGCCCCGTGCTGTCGAGCAGCAGCTGCAGCAGCACCAGCAATAGGAGGTTGTGCAGCAACAGCGGCCGCAGCGGCGGCGGCGGCAGCAGCAGCAATGGGGAGATTAAGCAGCAGCACCAACAGCAGCAGCAGCAGCAATAGCAGGCAAGAGTGCATTGGGTTCCTGGGCCTGACTTGGTGGCAGCCCTGCTGGTGGCCAGGCAATGAGCAGGCTGAGATGTGGCTTGGACACCAGCAACAGCAGCAGCGTAGCAGCAGCAGTGTCGCAGCATCTGAGCTGGTAGCTCAAACGCTCTGCCTGCGGATGCATTCCACATCGAATGTGTTCATTTGTGACAATGTTTCTGTTGGTCCAGTTATCTGATGCTACCCTGTGTCTGTGTACACATGTGCTGCCTGCAGGTTGACGCGTTCTGGTGCTTTGTTGGCCTCATGGAGCGCATGGGAGGCAACTTCGCGCAGGACCAGGCAGGCATGCACACGCAGCTGGCAGCACTGCGGCAGCTGGTGCAGGTGCGGCTGCGCTGGCATCTAGCGCTGTGCAGGAGAGGTCATCGCACTAGTGCTTGCGATATAGTGCGTCAGACATGTAGCCAGTCTCCCTGCAAGGAGCGTGTGCAGCTTACATTTGTCTGGTGTGCTCTTGCAGCGGTATCCTCCTGCAGCAGCACTGTCCTGCGCAGCACCATGTTAGCTGTACCAGGTCCTGCTATGCCGTGCTGTTGTGCACTCCACATGTACTGTCCTTCGCTACAGCTGGCCAAGCCATTGCATTTGCTGGCCTGCCTGTTCTCCGCTGCAGGTGCATTGCCCTTAGCTGCATGTTTGTTGTGCGTGCTGCATGTTGTCGGTGCCTTCTGCGCTTGCTTGCCAATGTCACTGCTGCCACAGTCCCACATGCCTGCAGGTGCTTGACCCTAAACCCTATAGCTATCCTGTGGCACCCCCTGCAACTACCGTTTGACTTCGGGCTTCGCAATTAGAGCAAGTACTGCAGTTGACAAGCGCTGCTGCCGCATTCTCTTGAACGCCTATTGAACGCCTGCAGGTGCTCGACCCCCAGCTGCATGCGCTGTTTGAGGCGCGCGAGTGCCTGAACTACTTCTTCGCCTTCAGGTGGCTGCTCATCCACTTCAAGCGCGAGTTCCCATTCGACCAGGTGCGCTGCTGCCGGCGGTGTCCACTGTGTGGCGTGCCAGTGCGTGTCTTGCCTGCATACACTGCAGCATCGTCGAATCAGTTGGTTTGATGTGCAACGGCCAGTGCCTGCTGTGACGCGTCATGTCTGCAGTACTTCGCATTCTCATGTATCACATGTGTGCTGTCGTTGCACAATGCTTGTATGCCCATCCACTTCTGCATTTGGCGCCTGTCTGCTTAGCTTGAAACACATGCCTGCTGCCTTCTTGTTTTCATGCTCCTGTGAAGGTGCTGTGCCTGCGCACCATGCTCAGTCTCTTGCGCTACACACACATGCCTGCTGCCTTCTTGTCTTCATGCTCCCTGTGCAGGTACTGTGCCTGTGGGAGTGCTGCTGGGCCTGCCCCCTCACGCCGCACCTGCACCTGTACCTGGCAGCAGCAGTGCTCATCCAGCACCGCCGGCTGCTGCTGGCTGACGCGTGCCTGGACTTTGACGGCCTGCTGCGCTTCTGCGTGGAACTAAGTGGCAGGCTGGACCTGGCCGGCTGCCTGCGGCTAGCTGAGGCACTGGTGCTGATTGCGGGGCAGGCAGGAGCAGAGCTGCTGGCAGGGCTGCCTTAGTGGTGTTCTGAGTGGGCGTCATCTTCAGCTGGTGTGCAGTTTGTGACGGGGCATCCCTTGCTCGCTGAGGCGCTGAAGGTTGTGTGTTCGGCAGCTGCTGTATCTTGATGGCATGCCAGTGGCCAGGTAGATGGCAGGATAGGCACAGCAGAGCTGCTGTCGGCGCTTCTTGTATGTTCAGCGTAGGTGCTGCTTCTAGTAACAGTGAATCGGGCGCTAAACCCATATGCTACATTCGGAATGTATGGCTTTTGTTGCTGACTGGCTTAGGTGGAAGTCTGTAGAGCAAAGCAAGTTTGTAGCTGCTTTTTTGTTTGTGAGGGTGCAGATTCGTGTTGCTTGGGTTCGCAGGTGTGCAAGCCTTGCTGCAGCAGGACACGGCTGCTGGCGTATGCCTGTTGTGTGTGGTTGAACTTGTGTATATGCATGTCTCATGATTTATGCGGCGGCTCTTTGACTGCAGTAGTCCGCATGTGGAGATACAGAACAGCTCAGGCTGTGTTGTAATGATTGTGCATATCTTGTAGAAATACATTGCGAGCTTCGACTTCATGTTGTGTATGGGTAGCTGCCTGCAGGAGCCATTGCATCTTGGATCAAGTTAGCCAGTACTGCAGTTGACGCGCGTTCAGATGTGCAGCGTGGTTGGGGTATGGGGCTGGCATTTGCATGATGTAGGCAATGCACTTGCAGACACTGCAAGAGCGCATGGTGTCCACTTGCAGGTCCACTGTGGCACACCAGCAAGGCTTGCTGGGGGTGGCGGTGCTGTTGCTATTGTGGGCATTGCAGTTGCATGCACCGTCATTTGCAGGACAGTACATCTGACCGTCTAGTAGTTTGCATGCTGCTTAGTTAGTTAGTTAGTTACACAGCCTATAGTGTTGGTATCCTTGTCATACAAATTAGTGTTCATGAAGAGAGAAAATTATATTTGTAATTGGGCATGTACTGGATTTCTGCTGCTATGGGGCCAAAACATAGGAGCCAGGTGAGTAGAGCTGGGGTATGGCTTTCTAAACGGGTGTACAGTGCGTTCCAGTACTACTGGCGGACTATGACTTACACTGGTCTCTGCGCCACTGCTGCGCGCTGTTAATGTTGCTGTGCCTTGAGACTATGCTTGCTGACTCAGCAGCGTTGCTGTGCCACAGATGTGCGGCACATCTTACTTGGTGGACTCAGCTGTCACAGCAGGTCGTGCTGCACGATGTTGAACATGCGGTCTCCAGTGGCTGTGGCTGCAGGGAAGCACATTCATCACGGTCCAACCGGTTAGTCAATGGCTATTCTTCAGCCTTAGTCTTTCACTGCTTTGCTAGGGTCACTTGAGTACTGCCAGGCCGTGGAAAGTTTCCACAATCATGAAATTTTTTGTGAATTACAAGGGTGGCGAAATCTACTGGCTGGCCGATCACAATTCAACCAAGTTGATGCCTGTCTGGCCAGAGGAGGAGGGTCTGCTTGGTGATTGCATCAAGGACCATGTTATGGTGCTTACGTAGCTGCGATAGGGTCCAACTGCCTTCATTGCAACTGGCACTACTATTGCTGCTGAGCAGCCTGTTCTGCAACCATACACCATCCCCGGCACACAGGATGTTTGATATAAAGTGAGTGCCCTGCCACGTGACTCAATTCAAAGGCCATCTTTAAATCAAAGGGACCCAGACCGGCACGTGGTGTGCCACTGGCGGGGCCTAGCAGGTTTTGGCAGCGTGATCTGCTTGGGCCTACATAGGAGGCAGATCATTCGACAGCCGCCAAAGCCTGTCGCTGCCTTTTCAGTGGTTGAAATAAACTATTTGAGTGGAACACCGCTTTCTGTCAAGCCCTTCTGCACCACGAAAGCAGCAGCTGGATTGTCCGAGCTGATTGCTCGTCTCAAGCACCACACGAGCATCCTCCTGGCGCCTTCATGGAGACTGTGAGTCACATGCTCAGCATCACCAGCTTACAGCTAGACGAAGGGGCTAAGAAAGCTGTTACGGCTTTCAGGCTGTGCCTGACAAACGCCTCAAAAGCCGTGCAACAGCTAGCAACCGTCATGATCTTGCCTGATCAATGATTGTTGATCCAATTGCTGGTAGCCATGTGCATCCTCGGGGTCATCATCGCTTGCTAACGCTGAGAAATCACTAAGACATGCGCTGTACTGCTGCTGCATGCCCTGTTTCTGTCTGCTTTTGTGGGCTTTCAGGATGCAAGCCTGCAGGACGGGCCGCTTCCACAAGACATGCTGATGATAGTGGCATATTATCTGTCACTTGAAGATCGTCTTGGCAGCTTCAGCCTGGCCAGTTGCATCACGCATGCAGCAGCAGTGGCAGCCACTGTCTGGCGCATTGAGCTGGAAAGCATGCCCAGCGAAGCTTTCAAGCAGCGGGCTGCCTCCATAGGCTTGTACCTGATCAAGCACATGGAGCTGGTCCAGCATGTACAGCTGGGATCACTTCTAGCAGGGACAGTCAGCCCAAGCAGTCGGACGTTTCTGTGGATGCCATGGCACTTGCTTGAGCGGCTGCAGAGCCTAGTCAGCTTTGGAATGCCGCTGTCTACCTCAAGCATCGAACATGCACCGCACTGGCTGGGTGGCGCCCTGGCTGGGTGGCTGCCCAAAAGTAGCGTGGCTGTGGAGCAGACAGCTGGAGCAGCAGCAGCGAGCAACAGACCCCCTGGACCAACAGCAGCAGCAGCAAAAGCAGCAGCAGCAGCCGCAGCAGCAGCAGCAGTGCGCGCATTGTCCACAGCAGACCTAACGCCATCAGCAACTGTGTCATCCCTGCGCACACTAGGGGCACTCACAGCACTGACTGGCCTAGAGCTCAGGCAGTGCAGCATTGAAGACTGCTGCGATGTCTGTGCTTGGTTGGCGAGCCAGCTACTAAACCTTAAAGGCCTGCGCACATTGACAATAGATCTGGCGCACATTCAGGCTCCATGCAGCTCCGCAGGAGCTGCAGCACTGGTCAGCACGCTGCAGCAGCTGACGGGCCTGACACAGCTGACCCTGGACCTTGGTCAAAACGGTGGACATCGCATGCCAGCCTATTCGCTCAGCAGCTTAAGTCAGCTGCGCAGCGTAGCGATGATTGATGTTGGCACTGCTGAGCAGCCCCTAGAGCTGATCACACTGCCTGGCAGCTTGACAACCCTCTACATAGTGAACTGTGATGTCAGCTATGCAGACAACAGCAGCAGCGCCAGCGCCCCTGTAGTGCAGCTGCCATTGCTGCGGATGTTTGGAGTCTGGAGAGAAAGCACAGATAACAACCTGCAGCATGTTTGCAAGCTGCTGCGCGGAGCATCCGCGCTGCGCGAGTTCAAGTACATGGGTGACTGTGGTCTCTTCCTTTACTTCACAGCAGGCGCGTGGTCACAGCTGCTGCGCTTGCAGCGCATAGAGCTTCTCTCCTTTGAACCCACCAGCGACCAGCAGAGCAGCGACCCTCAGGCAGCGCGGCTCTGGGCGTTGACAAGCAGCAGCCAGTTCACATCAATAGAGCTAGGCTTTTGGCAGCTGCCAGCTGGCGCAGTGCAGCAGCTGTTTCCAGCCGAGCGGCAGCTGCCGCGGCTGCAGGAACTGATCATCGGGCGTAGCAAAGCTGGCTGGGAGCTTGAGCCTGGCGACATCAGCAGCTTAGTGGCTTGCTGCCCTAACTTGCGGTGCCTGTCTCGACCCAACAAGGGCGCTGCAGCAGGGGTGGGGCGCATCAGCACTAGTGAGCTGCAGCAGCTGCTGCAGCTGACAGCGTTGAGCACCTTCAGCACCCGCATTCCAAGCTGGGGTACTGCAGCAGTGACAGTGCTGGCAGATATGACAAGTGGGTGCATGGCTGTCAGCTTATTCAAACTGCAGCAGTGTTGGTCAACTGCTCAAATGCCTTTGGCATGCTTGTTGTCATGTTTCAAACATGCTGCAAGCACCACATGGGTCCTGCAACCCTTGTTTCACATGCTTACACTTGCGTTGTTCAGACTTGCAGGCCAGTTGCACAAGGCCGCAACAACCCTGGATGCTGTGTGCTGCTTGTGATGACAGGGTGCCACCCTGGCAGTGCCAACAGTGCAACCAGTCCCAAACCATGTGGCAACAAGTATTGCTTAACATTTCCCTGGGTTGATCAGCCGCTGCGTACGCTGTGGTGTTGCCGTGCAGGCCTGCGGCAGCTGCACATCTACGGTGCCTGTGACAACCATGCGCTACACTGCACTTGTGAGGAGCAGTCAGTGCAGGTGCTGGCCTGCCTCACAGCGCTGACCAACCAGGAGGAGCTTGTGCTGTACCAGCCGCGGCAGCAGGGCGCTGAGCCTGTCCCGGCCCGGGAGATTGTGCGTTTCAGCACAACGGTGAGCAACACGTGTGTGTTTATCTGTGGATCTTGGTGCCTAGCACAAGCTACCGATGCAGGTTTTCGTTGCTGTAGTATCACAGGCTGTAGCGGTCTTACAGGATCAGTTTTGTTACTGTTGATGAATAGGGCAGCACCTGCTCAGAGGGATACTATGTTATGTTATGTTGGTCCGGTTTGCAGCAGGTTGCTGGTGGCGCTGAAAAACTGCACACTGTGTTGTCATTGACTGATGCATCCACCAAGTGTGTCTAGTTTTGGATGATGTTTGGGGTAGTCAGGGGGTAGCCAGGAGATACCCAGCAGCTTTTCCGAATATCAGTTTCTGACGTGCGTGACAGTTGAATCTTATCAGCGCGGTGCGCCCTCTCTTATTCCTGATCAAAGCGCGGGGCAGATGGCGTTGACTGCGTAACAGTTGCAAACTCATTGACAGCTCTTAAGCACAGCTTGCCACATCGCGCCCCCTCCTCTGTATGCATCTGCAAGACCCGGAGCTGCCGGTGTGGCGCCAGCTGTAGCAGCACTGCGCCAGCACCCCTGAGGGCAGGGACGCGCTGCAGCGTGCGCTGCAGCAGCATGAGGCACGGCAGCGGCTGCAGCAGCTGCAGGGGATGCCACGCTACTGGGCAGCTGGTTGGCTGGCGGGCTGGCAGCTACTGGATGGCTGGCAGCTACTGGCTGGCTGGCTGCTCGCTGTCTGGCACCTGCTGGCTAGCTGGCTGTCCAGCTGGCTGGCTCGCTGGCAGCCACAGGATGATGCGCAGTAGCGCATCCGGCAACACAGCAGTAGGTGAGCAGTGCTACTGCTGTATTGAGGCCTGCAGCTGGCAACCAGCCCACTCATGCCGAGCTTGCTGTGCCCTTTGATCAATTTAAATACTTTGCACAGGCCACACTCAGCCGATGCCCAGCGTTCCTTCTTGGGATGTACTAGCGTGCACGGCCCATCGCACGCTGTAAAGAGGTGGATGCAGCAAAGCAGTGCTAGCAGCTCTGCAGTGGCAGCATGAGCGTAGCAAGCCTTGCTAGCGGTAGCGGCGACTTGGCCGCGGCCTGTGTGAATGTACTACATTCAGTGCGTATGCAGTATGTAGTAAGTATGCACACTTTGCAGCAGCTGCAGCAGCCTACATCCTGACGTTGCGCAGCATGCGTGGGAGACATGCATTTACTTGACGTGTGATGCTGACTTCCTGCTGCTCTGCTGCTTCTGTGCTGTTGTTGCAAAGTGCCTGCAGACAGGATTGCTGCGCAGGTGCAGCAGACAGCTGCAGGCAGGCTGCATGCAGTGCAGTGCATGGATCATGAGGGCTCATAACGCTTGCCAGGCCCACCGAGGTTCAAGGGCTCTGTTGGTGACTTGGTGTTGTTTCAAGTAGGCGTCATCCTTGGCTGCTGTGCGTTTTGGTGATGCATCCCTTGCCGGCTGAGGGGTAGGTGCTGGTTGTGGGGCAGGCAGGAGCACAGCTGCTGGCAGGGTTACCTTAGATGCTGGCGCTGCTGGTGGTTGTTTTGGTAGCTGCTTAAGGGCATGCCAGTGGCTGGGGTTGATGGCAGAATAAGCACAGCAGAGCGTCTGTCAGCGCTGTCTATGATGTTCAGCATAGGGTCGTTGTTGCATGCTGCTGTCAAATCATATGGCTGCATCCTGCAAATGAATGGCTCGCTGGCTGAAGTGCAAGCGCTCATAGCAAGACAGGCAGATGCACTGTGCTGGCAGTGCTGCGTTGCCAAGGGATGCCATACAGTGATGAACGTGCTGCCGTTGATGTTGGCTGCTGCTGTCGCGCCATATGATGTTGGGAAGCTGTCTTCGGCATTGCTTTCATTCAAAGGCCAGCCAGGGGCAGCGCTTGAGGCAGGGCTGCTTGCTATGACTGAAGTCAATCTGGGTAATCATCACGGGGTGATTGGTCAATGGGTAATCACGCGTGATTGGTGTGTCTGGCAGGAGCAACGCTGTCCTTAACGAACTGCACACTGTGCAGTGGCTGGCAGCAATGCAGTGTTGGCAGCGGCTTGTTGAATGTGAGGATGCAGAGTTTTTGATGCTGGGGTTTGCAGGTGTGCAAGCCTTGCTGCAGCAGGATTTCGGAAATCAGTGGTTCGTACACTGGGCGTATGGCATAACAACAGGCTGGTGTGTGTAGTTGCCCTTGTGTAGTATAGCATGCTTTTGGATGCGCAGATGAAGGCCTTTGGATGTATGTGCCGATGACGTGCCTATACGCGTGCCTTTTTGATTGATGGGGCGGCTGTTGACTGCGGCAGTCTGCTTGTAGAGTTACAGAACAGGTCGGGGTGCGTTGTATTGTGCATGTTTTCCCCCGCTATGAGCCTCCCGTTGGCTCCCCAAGGCGGTTTTCACTCTTGTTTGAGTGGAGCATGTCATGTCATGTCATGTCATGTCATGTCATGTCATGTGGTCAGCATGTTTCTATTCAATTAATGTGCCTGTGGACACTGCAAGAGTGCATGATGTCCACTTGTAGGTTCACCTGCTGGGGGTGGCCGTGCTGCTGCTGCTGCTGCTGCACCTACTCTTGTCAGCTGATAAGAGCAGCAATGCAGTTGCACCGTCATGGTCCAGTGGTGGTGTGCATGCTGCTTTCCAATTTTGGACTGTGATTTGCACTGGACTCTGCATGCCGCTGCTGCGTGTGTGTATTGTTGCTCTGCCTGGAGGCTGTGCCTTGCTGACTGCTGCGCCAACACACGGTCTCCTGAGTCAATGGGATCACCTGTAGATAGTGGTATGGCTCCAGGCAACCACATGTGGTTGATGTACAGTGAAACAATGGTTATTCTTGGGCGTTGGTGTTTTGCTAAAGTTGCTATGGTTACTTGATGTTGTTCAGAGTCATGATTGTTGCTGCCTGTTGTGCCTGAGGGTCCAGCTGGACCTGCAGGTGCCACCATGGTCTGTTTGCATAGGGTTGCAGAGGGATCTGCTTTGTAATGTCATCAAGCAGACGTTCAACACCCAATTCAAGATACAATCACGCATAGGATATGCCTGGCCACAGAGGGGCTCAGACCAGTACGTCAGTTTGTCAGCAGGGGGTTGGCGTCCGGAGTGATCTGGCCCAGTGGGCGTGCAGCGATCATTATCTCAAATGGCTTCATCACTCCCTTGTTCAGTGATTGAGCACCGGCATTTCAAGTAGAAGGCGGCCTTCTATCAAGCCCTTCTACACCACGAACGCAGCAGCTCGGTCGTCCGAGAAGGTAGCTCGCATCGCCAATCACACGAGCACCATCATATTGCTAAATGAAAATGGCGAGTCGTGTTTTCTGTCTTCTTTAGCTTGCACCTACGCGCCGGGTAAAGGAGGCCCTTGCTGCTCTAGCAGGCTGCACTACAGGGCCTGAGAAACACCCCAAGAGCCGTGCAACAGCTGGCAGCAGCCATGATCTTGCCTGATCAATGATATTTGTGCCAGTTGCTGCTGTTTAGGCTCCCTCAGGGGTCCATCATGGCTTGCTAATGCTGAGCATCACTGCGGCTTGAGCTGTGCTGCTGCTGGTCACTACTGCTCTGTTCCTGTCTGCCCCCATGAGCTTCCAGGACGCAAGCCTACAGGACAGGCAGCTTCCAGACGACATACTGGAGAGGTGGCAGCCTGGCTGCCGCTTGAAGAGCGTCTGGGCAGTTTCAGCCTCGCCAGCCGCAGCACCCATGCAGCAGCAGTACCAGCTACGAAATCTGCTATTTGGCCGCCATTGAAGCTGGCAAGCATGGGCAGCACAGCTATTTTCGAACAGCAGGCCGCCTCCGTAGGCTTGTATTTGAGCAGGTACGGCACGGCAGTCAAGCATGCACAGTTCAGGGGGCACTTTGACGAAAGCAGTGAGGTGTTTCTGCAGATCCCATGGCACTTCCTTGAAAAGCTGCAGAGCCTTTCCAGCATTCGCATTCCGCTGTCCACCTCAAGCAGCATCCATGCACAGCAGTGGCTGGATGGCCGTAAACAAACAGGGGCAGCAGAGGCGAGCAGCGCACCTCCTCGACCAGCAGCAGCAGCAACAGCAGCAGCGCCTGCAGCAGCAGCGCCTGCAGCATCTGCAGCAGAGCTGCTGCCATCTGCAGCAGTGTCTTCCCGGCTTTCACTTTCGCTAGGGGCACTCACCGCACTTACCAGCCTGGAGCTTGTGCACTGCAGCCTTGGAGGCTGCTGCAATGTCTGTCTGGTTGGCGAGCCAGCTAGCACACCTACCCCTCGTGCGCGCAGTGACTTTGGAGCTGCGGGACATCCAGGCACCGTATACGTCCGCAGGAGCTGCAGCACTGGCCAGCACGCTGCAGCAGCTGCAGCACCTGACAAGCGTAAGGCTCAACATTTGTGCTGGTTTGGGTCGAGAGCATCTCGTCCCATGCCCTTCGCTACAACACTTGAGTCAGTTACGCAGCGTAGACCTGCAACTGATAGGCACATCTGGCCAGCCCCTAGATCTAGGGACACTGCCGAGCAGCTTGACAGCTATCAGGTTCGAGGATTGTCAGGTCAGCTACACACACACCAGCAGCAGCGCCAGCGGCTCTGCAGTGCGGCTGCCCCTGCTCCAGGAGCTTGACGTGTATATGAGCTACCCAGATCCTCATCTGCAGCAAGTTTGCTTGCTGCTGTGCCAAGCATCTGCACTGAGCAAGTTAGAGTACAATGGTTGACTGTCGTAGGTTCCTTGACCAGGCATCAGGCGTGTTGTCACAGCTGCTGAAAATGCAGCACATAGAGCTGTGCGCAGAAGATTGGGAATTCCACCAGCTGATTACAGACCCTGAAGCAGCTCAGCTTGCAGCTCTGACAAGCAGCAGCCAGCTCACATTACTAGGCTTGACCTTTAACAGGATGCCAGCTGGTGCAGTGCAGCACATGTTTGGTGCAGGGCGGCAGCTGCAGCGGCTGCAACACCTGAACATACAGGTGTATGACGCAACTGGCTGGAATTTGGAGCCTGGGGATATCAGCTGCATAGTGGCATGCTGCCCTAATTTGCGATGCAAATGTAGATCAAACGTAGGGGTTGACATCAGTGTTGGGCGCATCAGCACTAGTGAGCTGCAGCAGCTGCGGCAGCTGACGGCGTTGAGCACCCTCAGCATTCGCATTCCAAGCTGGGATACTGCAGCTGCGGCAGTGCTGGCAGATATGACAGGTGGGTGCCTGGCGGTCTACTGTTACATTTATAATCATGGTGGCTGCCGTTGTTTCAAGTTGTAGCAAAAGCAGCGCTCATGCTTTGCAGGAGTGTGAGCCTCAGCTAGTATCTGCTTAAAGCATCTGCTTGTTGTCATGTTACAGCATAGTGTGATTCCTGCAACCCTTGCCCCACACGTGTGCAGGCCACGTTCTCAAGGCCTGGCGACCTGTCACGTTGTGTGCTATGAAGACTGACTGCTGCCGCGCAACAGAACCTCGACTCTACATGTGCCTGGGTTGTGAGAGGGAGCTCAGCATTCCAGCAGCAGTGCTTAGGCAGGTGCAGCAGGTGTGGAAGAGCAGGTGGGACTTCATGTACAGCCCAATGCATGGGGCTGCCTATTGTCTGGACCCTGAGTTCCTCAGCGATGAGGGGCTTGATCTGGGCAACACAGCCGATTGTAGTGTGCAGGACCTGCTCACAATGATGAAGAGGCTGCTGCCAGAGGAGGAGCACCAAGCAGCTCAGCTGTCCTACTCAGCGCTTAGGGCAGAGGAGGGGTTGTTTGGGAGTGATGAGGCTGCTGCTGATGCTTCCTGCATGCCAGCACACCAGTGGTGGGCCATATATGGGGCAAAGCATCCTGAGCTGAAGAAGCTCGCTGTCCGCCTGCTGTCCCAGGTGTCCTCTGCTTGCTCCTGTGAGCGGGCTTGGTCAGCTTATGACTTCATTCACAACAAGCGCCGCAACCGGCTGACTGCTGCTCGTGCGCGTGACCTGGTGTATGTTTTTACCAATGGGAGGCTGGTTTGATAAGATGGCATGGCGGGGAGGAGACCTTTGTTGGCTGGGAGGAGGAGGAGGAGATGGAGGGGGATGTTGTGTAAATCTTACACATGCTGCTACGTTGTGTAACGCACAGCCAACTTGGTGGCACTACTGTCCAGCATGCAGATGCATCATATATGTTTCAGAGTTAAAGTCCACACTAATTACAGCATAATATTAATAGTAAAAACATCAGAAATATATGTATCTTTCAGGGGCCATAGGCCAGCAGGATGCATCAGTGATGCAGCAGCAGCAGCAACCTGGTGGCCCAGTGCCAACGTACAGGAACGTACAAGGGGTACGTACAGAACCCCCCAACCAGCGTACAACGTACAACGTACAGCGTACAACGTACGGGACGTACAGCGTACTGAGCATCCTGCTCATGAGGACATTGACCCCCAACCACCGCGCGCACGCAGCAGCAGCGCACAAGCCACGGCCTGTCAAGCATGCTGCATACCAATGTGCTCCAAATGTCCAGGGCTGCCAGGCACTCAGCTGTCACTGCTGTATACAACAGGTTATCAGCACCCACAGCCCTGGTAGTGCGACAGCAGGCTGACCCACTGAAAATCTCCACCCCAAACCAACACGCGCACGCAGCAGCAGCGGACAAGCCACGGCCTGTCAAGCATGCTGCATACCAATGTGCTCCAAATGTGCAGGGCTGCCAGGCACTCAGCTGTCACTGCTGTATACAACAGGGCATCAGCACCCACAGCCCTGGCAGTACAACAGCAGGCTGACCCACTGAGGGTCCCAAGGCCTGAGGTGTACTTTGGCTGTACTTTGGCTGCTAAGCTGGTGAAGGCAAAATTCAAGTTTAGTAGGCTTTCAATTTCTTGTAAGCAATAATCTGAGCATCAGCAGCTGGACTGAGCAGACCATACCGTCGGTGAGTGGCTTGCAAGGCAGTACCAGATGGATCAGGTGCCTACTGTTTGCAGCAGTATTACCCACTATCATGTGGGACACTTGATTAGGATCCTTGAGATGTTGAACCTGCATCAACTGGCCTTTTGCTGCTGCAAACGCTCCGCACAGCAAATGTTGCACTGCAGAAACCGCCCAGCTTCTGCAGCTGTCATATCTGTCATTGCCGAATGGAACCTTACCCCCAAATCAGCAGGCAGAACGATGGTGTGCCTTGATCAACGCTTATATAAGTATATATTGTGAGTACTGACTGCTTGCGGACTGTGCAAGTGTTCAACTGTCTGTCGATTGCACCCACAGACCTGAGCAATCGTTTAGCCCTTGTGGCAAGACAAGTAACAAAATGAACAGGTTTCTGTTGCTTGGGCTGCTCTTGGCGGCTCTTGGAACCGTCTATGCTCGCATCGAGTACGCGCATGTGTTCTACGACGACAGGGCCCTTATAGAGATCACACAGCCATTTGGATTCGGCAGTAGAGGTCATATAGATATAGTTTTGCGGGACATCAGCATCTGGAGGCGCCATGACAGCGATGATGACTACAAGCTGGGCAATTTTGGCTTCTTCCTGGGCAACATCAACTCAGCCAGCTCCAGTGTCACGCAAGAGATGCTCTCGCAGGCATGTCTGCTGGAGGAAAGGGACCTGTTGAAGCTCTTCACCTTCGCAGATCCAAAAGTGGAGGCAGTCATTGATGGCAAGGCACCCAACGTCACCTTCCATGTGGAGGTGAAGGATGGAGGCCTCTTCTCTGTCTTTTTTGCCAACTGCGAGCAGCGCACGCCGGTGTCGTTTGGCATTAAGGTGTCTGCCTACAACCTGGTGGGCCCCCAGGGCCGCAAAGACTACCTGTCGATTGGGGAGGGCGAGCTGGATGTGATGTACTGGGTGAGCAGCAGCAGCAGCAGGAGCAGCAGCAACAGGCTGGCGATGTAAGATGCTGGGAGGGCCAGCAACAGAGCGTAACCAACTTGCAGTATGGCCAATAGCAATATAGGATGCCACCAATGGTGCTTATCACAGCAGAAGCAGAGGCAGCAGTAGATGCAGCGTCATGACACCAGTTGGCCATCCAGTGGGCCATGCAATGGCTCCAGGGAGCAAGTCAGCTTGCAGGATTGTTGTTCCTGGCGTGTGGTGAAGCAGCTGGCAGCAAATGCACAGGCAGCAGCTCAGCACGCCATCAGGCAAGCTGCGCAGGGGTTCAGCGGCGCAGCGATGGCACTGAGTGAGGCGCCTGCAGCAGACAGTTGTGGCCGTAGGTGGACGACTCCAACTCAACTGCATGTGTACTTCACACATGCACCTTGCTCTACAACAGCTCGCAGCAGCAGCACCGTCTGCATATGCTGCTGCTGACATTCACCACATGCTATTGGCTGACCTGTCGTGTTTCCGCCGCGCCTGCTGTATGCTTCCACCCACCCTGCAGGTCATGTTCAGCCTGTTTGCCACCATCACTGCCGCGTGGGCCTTCATGCTGGTGCGCTCGCGCCGCATCGCTGGCTCCGTGCACTCCATCCACTGGCTGATGCTGGGCCTGGTTGCGTTCAAGACGCTGACGCTGCTGTCCCAGGCCTGCATGTACCTGGTGATTCAGCGCTATGGCAGCCCGCACGGCTGGAACTGGGTGTACTACATCGCGACGTTCTTCAGGGGCATGCTGTTCTTCAGCGTCATCGTGCTCATCGGCACAGGGTGGTGCGCTGCTGCTGCTGTTTTCGTGGTACTCGGCTGAGGTTGTGGTCTTTAGGGCTGGGTGTTATCAGCTGTTGTCCTCAGTGGCACAGCATGGCGGGTTGCTGCTGTCCAATTTTGACCAGCGTGTGTGTGACACAAGGGCGCTTGCATCGCCTATGCATGAATGTTGTTTCTGTCTTTTCTTTGGGGTGTGTCAACGCATAGGCTATTGCACTGGTGTGACTGCCGCTCTACTGCCTACTGCGTCCTGTTGTGCGCCTGCAGGAGCTACATGAAGCCGTTCATTGACGACAACACGCGCAAGGTGCTCATGGTGGTCATCCCGCTGCAGGTGAGCCAGCCAGGCTCAGCTTCTCTTTAATCAACCTGTGTCACTGCGCACAGCCAATGCTGTCTAAAGAGGGTGCAGCTGTGTCGTATCCAATTGCGGCAGGCTTCAGCTGGCCACGCAAGCGTGTCAAGTTCTCAGATACCCTGCCGTGCTGCATGCCCAATCAGAGTAGCACAAGCTCAGCTGTCTGCTACTGCTTCCGCACGTGTTGCTGAGTGCCTGGCATGCACTGAGCAGCAGTGACTTGCAGGGGGCTATGTAACTTCTTGTACACAGCTGTGTCACGCTACACCCTCTCAGCAGCATGGCATGCTGTGGCACAGCAACTGCCGTATGCACTCCTTGTCCCAGTTCACGGCAAAACATGGTGGCCAGTTGTGTTGTCGTTCCCAGCCCGGTTTCAGGGCATGGCATATGCCAGGTGCTCTGCAGTGCAAAGTGTATGCAGCATTTGGCACATATTACAATCTTTGCCTGTACAGGTACACTCTGGTTTTTGATGCACCGGCCGATACACCTGCTGCGCATGCGCATGTAAAGAGTTTGCGGTACTGGAAAAGGCAGCATGCAAAGCAGGTAAAGCAGGCAAAACTCTCCCATCCTGCCTCCCTCATTGTGCAATGTGCATGTGTCCTGCAGGTGTTTGCTGAGATCGCCATTGTCATCACTGGCGAGGAGTCGCCCTCCATCCGCGACTGGGCCACATGGTTCAACATCCTGCACTTTGTCGACATCCTGTGCTGCTGCGCCATCCTGTTCCCCATCGTGTGGAGCATCAAGCGCTTGCGCGAGGCCAGCGAGACCGATGGCAAGGCAGCACGCGCCCTAGAGAAGCTGCAGCTGTTCCGGCAGTTCTACATTCTAGTCGTGGTGTTCATCTACTTCACGCGCATTTTGGTGTTCCTGCTGCGCGCAAATCTGGCAGATAGCTTGTATGCTTGGGTTGCTGATGCAGCGTATGAGCTGGCGTACCTGGCGTTCTATGTGTGGGTGGGTGTGAAGTTTGCGCCCAACTCTGACAACCCGTACACCAAGCTGCGACAGGAGGAGATTGAGATGAGGGTATGAGGTTTTGCTACTGGGCAAAGATTCTGCACGCAATGGATGATCATCATCATCATCATCATCATCATGTTACCCATTAAGCCATAGCATCAACGCCATCGGCAATGGATGATGTGTGGTCCACACTGTGCTTTGGCAAAGCTTACACTGGGCATTTGTCGTGCGAAGCGCTGTTGCTTTGGCCGCCAAACGGTTGCAGCCAACGGTTCAAGCTGGCAGCTGATGCTCAGTCGGCGGCAGCTGCAAGCTGTTCACTGCTGGGACGCAGTGCGCGCTCCCCAGTAACTGACATTCGGTCATCATCATCCCCAGTAACTGACATTCCGTTGATGCTATGGCTTAATGGGTAACATGATGATGATGATGATTCCGTATGATGGCGAAGCATGAGCCTCACTAGTAGTACTAGTGCTCGCCGGGAACAGGCTGTGTTACTAGGTAACATAGCATGAGCGCCAGCACAGAAGCATGCCGGCTGCCGACCGTTGTATACAGTATCGGATACAACGGCTGGTTGCAAACGTTATCCCCTGCCCCCCCCCGGAATCCGGGGGTCGGACCCAAACATCTACCTGTAGACATTTGATTACTGCAGTTTTTCCGACACTGCAGGACCTGCAGCAGTGCGCACTGGGTGACCCTAGAGTGCTACAAAGTGTTCACACCCTGACCACGCTGCTGATGCTCAGCATCACAGTGTGGCACGCTGTATCATGACCAGCAAGACTACGCGCTTTACATGCACAGCAGTTGCAGCACACATTGACGTGCTCACACCAGCACCGCATATGTCGTAGATTGAAACTCATGCATCCTGAAACTGCACTGAACAGATACACTTATGTCAAGCTTGACGTATTGAGATACGGAATGGCTGCACTGCTTCAGACTGAACATGCAGCTTCCACGCCAAGACACCAACCTGAATTTATAAAAATCCACAATCCATGCATATTTATCCGAATGTTCAGCAGCATGCAGTGCCAAGTGTGAATCGCGACACCATGTTTTTCAAATTCATACCTGACACTCTCCGCCACAGTCGAACAGTGTTTGACGAGTTCATATTGCTGATGGCATCTGATGCTCTTCACGATTTGCTGTTGATAGTTATGATGTGTCTGACGTCTGATGCTCTAGCGTCAACCCTTTGACAAAGCAACCTCAGCCCTCTTCTCGCAGCGTTGCAACTCAAGATAGGCGAAAATAAACGCGCAATATAATCTTCTGCCATCATGGTCACCACCAGCAGCGACGCCATGCAGTGGAGCCACAGCAGTGCCTTAGAAGTCTTCTTACACCTGCTCAACGTCCACTACCAAGACCTGTCTATGCCCGTTGTAGCGAGCCTTTTCACAACCATCAAACCAGTAGCAGCCGCAGCAACAGCAGCCCTGGCCGGCCGGCTGCAGAACCTGTATATGCCCATCACCAGCAGCACCAACGCTGAAGACTTCAAAGCATGGCTTGTGAAGCATGCAGCCATGGTGGAAAAGTTGCACACCCTAAAGCTAGACCTGCAGCTTTCAGATGACATCCTGTCCACCACAGCAGCAGCTGGAATCCTTCGCCTGCTTTCCTCGGAGGCCAACCACATCACAGCAGCCGATGCTGCGCCTGTTCAGGCAGCAGCAGCTATCCTGCAGCAGATGCCAGCAACATTGAAGACGCTGGAGTTCAAGCTGCCGAGCTCTTTCAGCTCGGGAGGCAGCGTAGGCAGGCAGCTCAGCTCACAAGCTGCAGCGCTGCGGCAAATCCTGCAGCGGCCCCCCACCACCACACCGCCATCACCTTCAGCAGCAGCAGCAGCGCACCTGACCTGCCTGCCACCCCCTGGCTACCTGTCCAGCCGCCTCACCAACCTCACTAGCCTCACAATGACCGGCGTCAACTACGCGACGGGCTTGCAGCTGCTGCGCGACCTGCCAACCTTCCTGCAGGACCTGGACATATCCCTGGTGGCTGACGACTCAACCTGCCGCCGCATGATGCAGCACCCTGGCTTCTTCCACCAGCTGCAGCAGCAGCAGCAGCAGTCAATGCAGATGGGACACCTAAAGGGCCTGCGGTTTTTTAAGATCACCAGCTCACAAGACCTGTCACTAGCGCTGGGCCCCAACTCCCAGCCGCCACCCAAACTTGAGCGCCTGGAAGCACGCATCATGCACGTGAAGAGCCTTGCGGCCATCCTGCAGCTCAGCCGCCTGCAGTACCTGGAGGTTGGCAGCTTTGATAATCTGGACGCAGCTGGAGCTGCAGCTATCGACAGTATGCTGCAGCTGGAGTATGTGGCAGGCATCAGCTGCAGTATCAAAGAGAATCCTGAGGAGGCAGATGAAGAGCTGCTGGCAGCCTTTGCACTCCCCAGCTTCAAGAAGACAAGTGTATACGTGCATCCTGCAGGGGCAGACGGTGCGCAGCCAAGCAGCATAGTGGCACGGCTCAGCAGCCTGACCAACCTGGCCAGTTTGACCATCGAAGGAGGCTTCCATGACGAGGGTCAGCTAGCAGCCAGCTTAGCGCAGTTGACAAGCCTGAGTGAGCTCAGCCTGTGGTCCCCTGCATGCAACCCAGTGCGGCTGGTCGGTGCTCAAGGAACAGGCGATGTTCTTGAAGTGCAACATCCAAATTGTGCAGTTATCACTGTCACCATATGGGCTGTGACTGTGCGCATATTGCGCTGTTGAGATGTCATGCCACTTGCCATGCCGCACGGGGCCGATGGCGTTGATGCTATGGCTTGATTAGGTAATTTGATGATGATGATGTCATGCCGCAGTGCGCTGGGTATGGTATCCGCCTGGACAGTAATCAGCCGCAGTGCATGCAGGTGCAATTTTCCCATGCACAAGGCGCTTGTTGCTGCATTCGTAGGCTGCTGCTGTGATTTAGCTTCTTGTTTGACGGTGTGGTGATGATAGGCTTTGGCAGCCATCTGCATGCAGCTGCGCATGCATTTGATTGTCACAGTGGGCATGTGGTACAAGGCATTCCAACAGGCAGCAGTACAGCACCTGGCCATGCAGTTACCGTGGTGTGATGCCTACCAGCTTGTGCGCTTTCCTTAGCGGGTTGAAAGAATATGTAGCTGCACTGCCATACATCGTGGCCAGAGCAGGCACACGTGGCAGGGTAACCTATGCATTGTCAAACCCTAGGCGGTGTCTGCTGCTCAACCAGCTGCAGCAACTATCCTCTCTGCTAATCAACGTCACAATATCTTCACATGAGGGGGTGACAGGCAGCCGAACACAACAAACTCGGCAAACTTGTTGTGTTCCCGTACTTCCGTTCAGCCTTTATTGCCAAGGTCCCAACAGGCCTACACAACCGGCACAACAACATTGCGTTCCACCCTGCAGCCTTGTTCAACAACGGCATAACGGGCGGGCGCCTACCGCGTTGGCACTCCGATGCAGCACACCACTGGCGGCATGCAAGCTGCCAGCAGCAGAACTCGCAGCTACCAACAGGTGTTGTCTTGCAGAACACAGCAGGGCAGGCTGCATAGGCTGAGATGTCAAGCAGCACCAGCGCAGACGCCTGCCAACACCGCCAGCAGCAGCAGCAGCAGCAGCAGCAGCAGCGAAGCGCTGCTGGAATGGATGCAGCAGCAGGGCTGCCGCGTGTCTGGTGTAGGTCTGTTCTACGAGCAGCAGCAGGATGGCAGTACTGCTAGGGAGCTGCGAGCCACCCAGGTGCGCCGCGTGCCATGTATCTTGGCTCCTGAGCAGCATGTACACTGGCAAACACAGCACATGTGTTGCGTGTGTGCCGCAGCTTGTCTGCTCCACCCCCCATCACCTGCTTGACCACTCGCTTGCATATGTACATTGTCATGCTGCTTGGTGGCCGTGATGCATTGTGCTTGCTGATGGTTGCTGTGCTGCAGGACCTGGGCCCAGGTGATGTGCTCATCACAGTGCCACTGGCATGCACAGTCAACTATATCAACAAGCAACAGCAGCAGCAGCATGACCCAGGCGCCGTTGAAACCAACAGCAGCAACAGTAACAGCCAGAGCAGTGATAGCAGCAGCAGCAGCAGCAGCAGGCTTGCTGCTCTACGGAGGCTGCAGAGCAGTGTGCCTGCTGCTTCTGACAGTGGCAGGGGAGCATGGCAGTTCAAGGTGGCTCTGGAGGTGAGACTGGCAGCAGCAGCAGGCAGCAGCAGCAGCAGCAGGCAGCAGCAGGCAGCAGCAGGCAGCAGCAGGCAGCAGCAGGCAGCAGGAGCTGGTTTGGCAACAGCAGAGGGCCATGAGCCAGTAGTTGAGTTGTTGTCCAGCCATGCACGAGGTTGCACTGTTGGCTACCGCGATACAGCATAGCAGCAGGTTACGTGACATTGGTTCTAGCAGTAGAGCAATCAGCAGAAGTCATATCTGCGTCAGGCACGAGAAAATGTACAATAACCGCACTGTAGTTTGGCATAGTAGCCCCACACTTGTGTATGTGTCACTGCGCCTGCCGATCTTCGCAGATCCTGTTTCATCACTGCCAAGGCCCTGCCAGCCCACTGCACCCCTACATCCAAACCCTGCCTGGGGTCCAGCCAGGCATTCCTGGACCCCAAATAGCCATGCTGTACCCTGAACCACAGCTGCAGGAGCTGCAGTACAACCCCTTGATAGCAGATGCTGGCAGCCAGGCCTACTGGTGGAAGCAGTACAGCAGCGACGTGCTGGCACAGCTGCCAGGCACTGCTGATGACCCGTTTGGGGGACACCTGGTGACACAAGAGCAGCTAGGTGATCTTCTGCTTGCAACACCGCACGCAATTTGCGCTCCATGATTTTGATGCAGTGCTGCACAGGAGTAAGCTGCAAACAAGCATGTGACGGGCAGTGAACCAGTGAACATGAAGTCACGCTCAAACGACCCAGCTCCAGGGCAGCTGATGAAAAGCGTCAACAGCATGTCAGCACCTGCGGTGCCATGCACCACGTTGCAGGGATGCTTTTCTGCCCACTGTTGTACCTGCTGTTGATTCAGACAGCTGCAAAATGTGTGTGGGACTGTATGCTGTTGGCGCTGCGTGCTGCAGGCGCTGCTGCTGACACAGCTGCTTCGTGCTGCTTAGCATCCATGCCAGCTGCTGTCTGCATGTGGCCATGTTTCTATGCTTCATTATGATCATGCATATGTGCTGCATGCTGTGCTGTTCTCTGCTGCAGGCTGGGCGCTGTCTGTGGCCATGTCGCGTGCCTTTGGCTTCAAGCGGCTGGGGGGCTGGGCGCTGGTGCCTCTCGTTGACATGGCCAACCACGCACTGGCCAGCAATGCAGAGATACGCTTCGGGGAGGATGGCGTGGTGCGCATGATGGCAAACAAGCAGGTGAGGGGATCACGCCAACATGTGTGCGGGATACCTGCTTCGCATGGTATGTATGATGGCAAACACACAGGTGAGGGGTACACGCGAACATGTGTGCGTGATACCTGCTTCGCATGGTATGCATGATGGCAAACAAGCAGGTGAGGGGCCACCACAGTGCAGGAAAGACTATATGCAGGCAGAAATATCACACAGCGCTGGCTACAGCGCTGGCTGCATGGATGTGATGACGCGTAGGATGCGCATAATGGCAGCAGAATACACTGGCACCTATGGCAGCAGGGTTGCTAGTATGGGGGCATCGCTGGCCTGCACTCCGGCATTACACAGCACAAACTTCAGAATGAGGCAGGTACTGTTTTGGCAGTGTAACATCTTCACCATGTCTTGTTATAATGTTACAAAACATGCAGGGCAATTTTATATGCAGTGGTCGAGGTCAAGCGCCGCTCAACTCATGTATGTGTGTTGCACGCTGTGCTGTGCCAGGTGTCTGCTGGCACCCCCATTCTGCTCAAGTATGGCTCCCACGACAACGCCAACCTGCTGCTGAGCTACGGCTTTGTGCTGGCAGACAACCCCGCTGACAGCTTTGCATGGCCCCTGTACATGGAGCTGCTGCTGGTGAGGGGTGGGCTGATGTGGCGAGCTGGGTCAACAGTTAGTGCTGTAGCATGATTCAAGAAGTATCAAGACGTGAAAGCATGCTGTTGTGAACCTGATCTCGCTGTAGCTACCTATAGGCCACAACCTGTGCGCTGCAACATGAGCAACACTAGGTGGTGCAGCTGAAGCTGATTGCACTGCATGGCTCTCTGCTGGCTGCTGTTGCCTCTGCTACCCCAGGCTGCCATCTACCAGTTTGTGGGTGGCGAGCTGCCCCCCACTGGCAAGGCAGTGGACGGCCTCAAGCAGTGGCAGCGCACCACACTGCAGCAGCTGGGACTGCTGCCTGACAACACCGCCAACCCCAGCAGCAGCAGCAGCAGCAGCAGCAGCAGCAGCAGCAGCAGCAGCAGCAGCAGCAGCAGCAGCCAAACTGGCACCAGCAGCACCTCAGATGTAGCGCAGCAGCCTGCAGCAGCAGGTGTTGCTCCGCTGCTGGTGCGCATTGGTGGGGATCCTCCAGTGTCACAGGAGCTGCTGGCTGCTGTGAGGGTGGTGCTGGCCACGGTGAGTGCTGAGCGCAGGTCACTTCAGCACATGGCACTGTGGTGCTACAGCATGGCCAATGCGCCTGTTGCATACACATGTATGCAGAAGGCGCCACGTGTGCCAACTTAGATTGAGTGGCAACACGCAGAAGCTTGTCGCTGAAGCGCAGTATGCTAAGCTGTAACGTTTGCAACATGACAACAGAGACACCAGACGCGCATTCTCTGTCACTTCAAGTGTGCTTGGCTGTCGATGTGCCCCTGCAGGAGCGTGCGTCAGTGAAGGGCAAGTCGCTGCAGCAGCTTGGCGACTGGCAGCAGCCGCTGTCAGCAGCACATGAGGTGAGGCTGCACACAGCACGCTCAGCCTAGTTTGCATTTGCCAAGCTGAGTCATCGCTTGTGCGCGGCACCTCACAATAGCCTGCACAACATGTGTACACCTGTCTTTGGCGCTCTGTGAATATGCATGCTGCATTTATACTCGGTTTATTATTGCCAGGCATGTCAAGTGACTGAGGGTTAACTCTGATGGTGTCCCTGGTTGCTGTGTATCCGTTGCTGCTCGCAGGCTCTGGTGATCAAGGCGCTGGTTGGACTGCTGACAGTGCTGTACAAGAGCTTTCCCACAAGCATACAGGCAGACAAAGCAAAACTGGCAGAGCTGCAGCAGCAGCGGCCGTCAACCAGGGCAGCAGCAGCAGCAGCAAGTGACGCGCTGGCGGCTGAGCGGCTAGCTACTGCTGTTCAGTTTCGGCTAGGACTCAAGCTGCTGCTGGAGCGGTCCACAAAGACGTTGATAGTGCATTTGAAGGAGCTGCTGCAGCAGTAGTCAGCACAATTGTGTTTGTGTCAAGCTGGATAAGGATCGCTACACTGTCACGTCTGAGACGTCTATATGCCTGAGGATAGATAGATAGAGGGGTTACACGGTGTGTTCATGCGGCATACGCCACCACAGACACCTGGTAAAATAGGAAGCTGCAAGCATGCCTGAGGCTCTGAGAAGAAGAGGGGTTACACGGTGTGCACAGGCAACTACGTTGCAACGAACACCCGAAAATCTGGAACGTCGCAGATGACTCAGCAAAACAGGCTG
>CADDIJ020001173.1:0-56540 GCA_902809745.2 Tetradesmus lagerheimii | reverse complement strand
GCAGCTAGCGTCAGTGAAAGCAACGACGCGCGAGGCAGGGAACATATCATGTTGACAAAGTAAAGCAAACTTCTTCACGTTGCCAGAGTGCAGGCTGCACTCCGTGGCTGGGGAGGGGAAAGGGGGGGAGAGGTAGGGGAGCAGCAAGTGTCAGGGAAAGGGGACGAAGGATGAGGTAGAGAACAGATCATATTTTACAAAGCAAAGCAAACTTCTTCACGTTGCCGGAGTGCAGGCCGCACTCCTTGGCTGTTGGGGGGAGGCAGAGGGGAGGAAGGGGGCAGCAAGTGTCAGTGAAAGGGGACAAAGGACGAGACTGAAGCCACACACGCTGACAAAGCAAAGCAAGAACATGTTGAACATACCGTAACCGTGCCGACGCTGTCCATTTTTCAACAGTGCTGCAGTACTGTGACAGCTGCTGCAGTGATGTGCAGATCATACATGATGGAATATGCTGCTGCATTCTACTACAGCCCGACAGTGCAGGCCCATCTGCGGCCACCGCCCGCCGCCAACATTCCCCGCGCTACAGTACTATGATTTCGGCAAAGCCACAACACGAAAAGCAGCACAAGACGAAGCACAATATGAAGCTGCCTCCCAGACCACCCACCTGCTGCATCCTCCCACCACCAGCGGCCCTCACGCTCAGCCTGGTTGGGCAGCACAGGCCGAGTGCACGGCTCGCAGCCAATGCTGATGTAGCCGCACTCATGCAGCTTGTTAGTGGGCACACCCATCACCCGCAGGAAGTTCCACACTTCCGCGCTGCTCATGTTACTGAGAGGGTTGTACTTGATCAGGCTGCCGGGGCCTCCTGCCACGCCCTCAAACACGGGGTCAACTTCGACGACGGGCACTGCCATGCGCGTGCCTGGGGACTGGTCCTTGCGCTGGCCAGTGATCCAGGCCTTCAGAGTGCCCAGCTGGCGGCGCAGCGGGCGCACCTGGGATGATAACACGAAGCAAAGAAGTAAAGCGCAAACATGAGATGCCGTGGTGTTGGTGATTGTTTGCCATTTCATGACCGTACTGGATATGCAACCTCCTGCTGCTGCTGCTGCTGCTTCGGCTGGTTGTCACCGCATATCTCAGTGTAACACCATTGCGTGACCTTGCACCATCCCTGGCATGTCCCTGCCCCTCACAACGCCTACGCCCTACATCCCCAACCTCTGCTGACAAGTGCTGGCCCTGCCAATCATCGCTGCGTGCTGACATGTGTTGGCCTGCCAACCAACGCTGTGGTCTCACCTTGCGGACCCTGCAGCACTCCTGGTGTCCGTAGCTGCAGCTGCTGCATTTGCTGCAGCTGCCGCTGTTGCCGCTGCATCACAAACTTCTGCTCTGACATGTAACGCTGTGTGCTTGCTCACCTTGCGGACCCTGCAGCACTCCTGGTGTCCGTCCTCGTAGAAGGAGAACATGCCCTTGGCGCGCACCAGGTCCATGCACTCATGCGCGTCAGGGAAGGTGTACTCGATGCGGATGCCGTAGTGCTTCTCAACGGCGTCAAACAGCTGGTAGGTCTCAGGGTTCAGGCGGCCGGTGTCCAGGCTGCAATGGTGCGGGAGACAGCAGTGTGGAAGTCGCAGCCAGTTCTGAGATTTAGCCATAAAAGCCCAGCAGATGATATCAGGTGATGATAGACAGCAGGAAGCAAGAAGCCAGGAAGGAAGCAGGCAAGTACGTGACATCATATGCATGCACAATGACAGTGGCGCAGTGTCAGCTGGCTGACACAAGACAGACGACCACGTTGCCAGTTGACGATACGTAAAAGAACCGCACCAATAGCCACACGACTCCAGTCTGTGGTAAGCATGAATGGCAGAGCCCAATCCGGCAGAGCAAGCCCTGGAGCAGAGCACAGCGCCTGCTTCACTGCATCCAAAAGCTCACCGCATCCACTAGCAACAGACGCTTCGGTCCAAACGTACAGCGCGCTGCGGCATGTCATGAGCTGCCAAGATGCACAAACCGAGCATAACCCCTGATATGATTCCTGTACTGCGCATAACACCCTTTCTGGGAGTTAAGGAACAATACAGGAAATACAACAGTGGTTATGGACTTGACAGAATGTGGGCAAGGCACCTCCATGATGGCAGCAATTTTGCCCATAACGGGCCAAATGCCCTGATAAGACGCCAAATGACCCAAGCACACCACTTCAGGCACACAAAAACGGCACTTCATATGGAGAATCTTCAAATCGTGGAGATCCACGACTCGGTGCAAAGAGAACGATTGCATCTCAAATTCAAAGGTAAACACAAATGTACAGTAGTATAAGTTGACCTACATTGCTGATACATGCGCGTTCACCCCTAAATTTGAAATGCATTTGCCCTCCTTGCAGTGTGTTCCTTGCAGTGTGTAAGTCAACCACCTCATCCATCAACCAGTCAGCAGTGAACAAGACAGACATCATACCAGCGCCATACAACAGAATTCATTGAATGCTCAACAACATAGTGAAACCGTCTTAGGGGCACCTTACTGCCCGGGGGAGGTGATGCCGGAAACCAGTGACACAACGCATTTGGGACCACGCACCGTGGTCGCAGTTAAAACTATGTCACTGTTGCTGGCATCACCTATCAAGCCAGAAGACTGACTCAAGGACAATCATGAGGGTCATGCAGGGTATCTTGTTGTCAGCACGCACATGCACACAAACACGCAAATGCACACAGATACGCAAGCCTCCATTCGGCTTCAGCTTCTTTACAAAATTACAGGGCTCATCCACGCCCAGCTACTGCAGCGGCGGCGTATGACAACAATCAACACCCAGGCATAACAGACGCTCCAGCTCCACATGTAACAATAACGACTCGTGATAATTCAAACTTGCAGGGCCCTGCATTGCCTACTAGTCCTGCTGCGCCAGTGGCGTAAATAACAAGGTTCGTGATACCTCAAACTTGTAGGGCCCTACAAGTTGAGGTGATCAAGAATCTTTTTAATTACGCCACTGGCACAGCAGAACTAGCAGGGAACACAGGGATGTGATGCCCTTCACATCAGGAACACACCCAAGAACCGTATCAGCAACTGCAAAGCTGCTGCTGTGCTCCTGCTGCTGCAACAAAACCGCTGCTGCTGCTGCTTGGCTGACGTGCCCCACCTGAACACGCGGTACTTGCGGCCTGTCAGGTGTGCGTACTCAATGAGAGCCACGTCCTCAGCACCTGAGAATGCAATGGCGATGTCCTCGCCAAAGTGTGCCAGGGCCTGCGTGACAGCACAAAATGAAACACTGCTGTCAGCAACACCGATGTTTCTAAAATGCAAACTACAGCAGGTTGTTAAGCACACAGGTGGTAGGTAACGCTGCTAACAAAGCAGTCACCACAACGTATTTGCAAAGGGGTTGCAGATGCTGGCGGGTGAGATGACTAACTGGCCTGAGACGCATGAACAGCTGCAGCGTCGCCTGCGACGCTATGTATGTTGCTGCTGCATGCATCACTGAGCTGCAATTACTGTGGACAAGCCCATGCAACCCAAGCGTCTCCTCGGTTGCTGACGTTGCTGACGCTGCTGCATAGGAGCAGCAACCTAGGTGCTGCAGTATCTGCTGTAACGCTGATGCTTAATAATCCTGCCAGCACATGCTGGCAGCTTGAGGGGTGTCCACGCCTGCTGCCTTTATCACTGACTGTTGCTGGTGACCATGATATTCTGAGCTGCATGTAGTGCTGATGCATGACCATACCTTGTCCATAATCTCCAGAGGAGACTTAGAGTCAAGCTCCTTGGCCAGAGCAGGCCAGTCCACCTTGGTCTCCACAGCAGCGGCATTGGCCTGCAAGAGCAACCTGTGAGTACAGGTAGCGATACGTTGCATTCATGCAGCAGTGCATGACGACTCACCACTGGCGCAGCCCTCACGACAGGCCTCAGATGGATACGACAAGCATGGGGAGCCTGCACGCGGCTGGCGCGCATAGAACGGCTAGCCTGCGTATTTGAAAACGATCTTGTCAGCGTATGTAGGACTGCATCAGGCGTTGACTGCCAGAGCTAATTCTACACACCTGCAGCTGCATGTTTGCCGGGCAGTGTGAAATTACCCCAAGAGGTGATGGCAGGCTAGCAGCACTGCCTATAATAAGTAGGGAAAGGTAACGATGGCCCGATTACGGTAGCCTTAGAGCTCTGGGTACGTCAGCCCACCAAACAGCGAACCCTGGGCGAGAGGTTTTGCTGAGAACTGGTCGATCTGGCTCAGCGCCTTCGTTGTCGTGCGAGAGCATACCTATTTCAATGTGGGCTTGTGCGTAGGGCTGGAAGGGCTAATGTGCGTAGGAGTGATCTGACACTGCTCTGCTGCTAGTGCACCACATCAGGGGCCGCGTAGAGCAGCAGCAATATGAATGTGCTGCGCAACAGACTAGGATTTGCGCTCAGGGAGAGCGGGCAGGCCCTGGAGCGTCTAGGCTGTGCGTGGCAAGGCATCAACTCGCACGCTGAAGAAAGTAGGCCTCCTGTGCTGTTTAGCTGGTGTGAAGGGCCGTTCAGTATGCAGCATAATACTCAAAGAATCTGTATATGTGCGCAGTTACACGGTTGCAGCCAGTCGTGAACGCTGGCTACAAGCTGCCCCAGGTGGCCAGCACTAGCTGGATTGCACCATCAGCCCAGGTGTCTGGTGACGTCAAAGTAGGCGACAACTGCTCCATCTGGTACAACTGTGCTGTCAGAGGTGCGCAGGGGTCATGCAGCAGCTCAAAGGCCAGCTTAATCACTGAGCGAACAAGTGCAGCAGCAGCAGCAACAGCTTGCAGGATGTCATCTGCCTTGCTTGAGCCAGCAGCAGCAGCAACAGCAGCGCACGAACTGCTCCTAGTCAACAGCATATCACGCTCCTTCATTCGCAGCCTGTGTTTGGCAGAAGTCAGCAACTATGTCAGACGTCAGGAGCACCCACCAGCAGTGCTGTGCAATAACGGAAGCCAGAGCAACTGACAAGCTGTTGTCTGCACATAACTGCACATATGCAGGCGACAACCATCACGTGGAGATCGGGCACAACACCAACCTGCAGGACGGTGTATCAGTCGGATCGCTTAACCCCAGCAGCAGCAGCACAAAGGTCGGCAGCGGCGTGTCTGTCGGCCACGGAGCAGTGCTGCAGGGCTGCACTGTTGAAGATAATGTGCTGATCGGCATGAAAGCAGTGCTGCAGGATGGCGTAAAGGTGAGCAGCAGAGCAGCAACCTGCAGTCCAAGCTGGGGAGCTGTGTGGGAGCTGTGTATCCATTGTTGGCAAGCACCAGCTGAATTGCACGCAACAGCAGCAGCAACGGCACAAGTGACAGCACAACAAGCGTGTTGCAGGAAGCACTCGGGTGCTGAAAACTAGCCAAAGCATGCAAGCTATGTGCGGCGATGGTGGTCACCTGTGTTGCGCTGGAGCATGCAGCTGCATGTGAATGCTCGTAGCAACGCGGTCGCAGCTGAGAGCTGCAGGTGCACGTGCAGCATCTGTCTTCAAGTCGCAAGCGCACTGAACATCTGATGCATCGTGTACCCACGAGTACGGTATCACAAGTCATTTATCACATGCTGCCTCTGCCTTCACGTCCCATGTGTCCACCTGCAGGTTGCGAGCGGGTCGATGGTTGCAGCAGGTGCAGTGCTGGAGGCTGGTGCTGCTGTTGCGTCTGGCGAGCTGTGGGCAGGCAACCCTGCTCGCAAGCTGCGCGAGCTCAGGCAGGAGGAGCTGGACTACCTGCAGTCGCTGCCCGGCAGGTGAGGCCGCATAACTTGTAGACATTGGGCTGATTGGGTGTTCGTACTTGCTGCAGACTGCACTAGTGTGTTCAGGCGCATGCAGCCTGATGAGCTAGCTGCTTGTGCGGTGTACAGTGTGCAATGCTGTGAGTCTGTCGCATGCAAGACCTGGTCCGTGTGTGCTGCTTGTGAGGTAGAATGCAGCATTATGCTGTGCATGCTCAGCAGTGGGGGTACACATGTGCAGCTGTGTTTGTGGTGGCAGGGCAAGGCACGACACAGTGCATGCACATGTATTGCTCTTCGGAGGTGTTGGCTGTCCATGATGATGCTGGACCCCCATGGCTGCGTTTGGCTCTGCCTGTGGTTGTGTCTGCTGCTGTTGCTGCTGCCTTGGCGCCACAGGTACCAGGAGCTTGCAGGACAGCACCAGAAGATCTTGCAGCACTTGAACTACAGGATCGAGAAGATTACGGGTGTGGTGGACCACTGAGCACAGCAGCAGCAGCAGCGAACATTGCGTTTCGTGTCAGCAGCGGCAGCAGCAGGGAGGCCTAGCAAAGGTGCTGTTGGCGCTGACACTAGGGTATGGCTCCTGTGTGGAGGCTGGCGGTTGCTGGTGCGCAATTGGTTTAACAACATGGTGCATATGCACATTGTGTTTGGTGTACGGTCAGTGATAGCTAGCTTTGTGCTGCAAACTTCTTCTGGGAACTGCATGCGGATTCTCGCGATTTTGCAGCAACAATTGCAGTGGGATAAGTTGCAGTCCCCACTGTGTTGGGTGCAATGCAGTCATTGCCAGTCACCGGATGGTTCGACATGGTGACTAGGTTGGGAGCATGCGACAGGTGCTGAGTTTGTGTGGCAGCAGTTGCAGTGGTTGTGAGATGGATAGAAGTTGTGCGATGCAGCACAGCTGGTGGATTTAGTACGGCTAGGGTTGATGGAGCCAGGTGGCAGCATGTGGCTTGTTGCAGAGCAGTCGTAGTAGTTAATGTAACCCGATTTCACTTACATCACTAGTCGTTTCTGGTACGTTGAGTAGGCTGGATTGCCTTGCGCTGCACTGCCGCGCTCCATGAGTGTCTTGACTCCAGATTGCAGGCAAGCAGCAGCCACAGCTGTCAGCTATGCATTCCTTGCACAGTAGCAGGGGTGTGCGCATACATCAGGGCCTTTAGTACGCTGTTCCCTCCCAGTGATTGGGCCGTGCAGGACTGCAAGTGACCAGGTGGGACAGTTGGCGATGCTGGCTTGCATAGCCAGGGTTGTGCAATGACAGTTCCTTGCCCCGGCACACGGTCGCGGTCTTTCTTCGCTGCTTAGGCGTTCTTGCTCTGCGTTACAATACAGCTTGCAGTTGACTGGCATACTTGCAGTGCACGCCTAGATCGCTCGCTCACCTGTCGCAACCGTTGAAAGTATACTCCGAGGTGGCCAGATCGCCTGTAAGCAGCACAGCAAACAGATCACAATGCCAGTGGTAGTTGACGAGAGCAACGGCATGGAGAAGCTCGTGCTGAAGAGCGAGCAGGTCGGACAAAAGCAGCAGGCTGCTCACCCGCTGTCTCCAGCAGATGTCAGTGCTTGCTGCAATCAGGTCGTAACGCGTGCTAAACGACGTGCAGGGAGCCACGTCTGAAATCTACCTGCACGGAGCCCACGTAGTGTCATGGAAGGATGCTGCAGGCCAGGTAACTGCTGCTGTGCATGTGCTCTAGCACCTGATTCACTAGCAGGCATGCAGCAGCAGGACGGTGCATACATTGTGTTGCGAACTGTCAAGTATGTGAGTGGTACCTGCAGGACCTAATGTTCACCAGCAAGCAGGCCATCTTCAAGCCTCCCAAGGCCATCAGGTACGAAGGCTCCTCCACACACGCCTGACTTGCGCAAGCTTGTGTACAGCACACACTGCTGAACATCATTCGAACTGCTTGCGTATATCACATCTCAGCACGCGCACCAAAACCACCAGCGTTTGTACCAACAGCAAGTGGCCAGCTCACCATGCCAGGCTGGTCAGATGCATTCAATGCATTGCATTGGCGTCATATGGCCACACTAGGTGCAACCCTGTTGCAACCCTGATGCATTGCATTAGCGCAGAGTCAAGCACAGTTGATCCCAACGAGTGGACTAACATAACGTGTACTGCACACTGCAGGGGCGGCGTGCCTGTGTGCTTCCCTCAGTTTGGGCAGCTGGGCCCGCTGGGGCAGCACGGCTTCGCTCGCAACACAAAGTTTGACGTGCTGGAGGAGACAGCTGACAGCGCAACACTGGTGAGGCACTGGCAGCGTGGTGCAACACTGGTAGTGCTTCAAGGCAGCAGCGCTTTCAATGGCACGTTTGAGGTGTCTGCAGTAGCTGCACCGCATGCATAGTCAGCTGTACAGTATAGGGACAGTCGCCCGTGCTGCCCTGCCCGTCACAGCAGCAACCACTGCCGTCATTTGCTTTGTCAGCACCCTTCTACAGCATGCATTCTAGCATCATGTGTCACTCTTGTTGCACAAAGCCCGACCCATCCATGACGCTCCACCTGTTGCTACCATCATATGCGTCCTGTGCGCACATGTATGTATTCACTGCTGCTGCTGCCAGGTGCTGAAAGCTGTTGGTGATGAGGATGAGCAGTACCCCTACCCCTTTGAGCTGACTGTGCACGTGCAGCTGGGCCAGCAGGGCACAGCACCCACATTCACACAGGAGCTGGCAGCAAAGAACACAGGTCAGTAGGGCCTGCAAGCATCTGCAACGTGATAGAGTGACCTGCAGCAGCAGGAGCAGCAGCAACAGCAGCTATTATGGCGACTGGCTTACACCGGTTGCAAGAACGGCAGCTTGATGTCAGCACGCCGCAACTACTGCTGGTGTGACATGTCAGCTCTCGCCTGCAGGCTAGGAAACGGGTTGTAGCACAAAGTGTAGTGTATGCCTACGCATGAGCATGTCTCAAACCCACACCAATGCGGCTCATCTGCTGTCCATTTTGTGCATTCACCACACACCCACTGCCGTTTGCCCACGCCCTTGCAGGCAGTGAGAAGATGCCTTTCACAGCAGCGCTGCACACCTACTTCAAAATCAGCGCTATTGGCAATGTGTCGGTGACAGGCCTTGACGGGATCACCTACACAGACAGCCTGCAGGGCGGTCAAAGCGTGCAGCAGTCTGGCGATGTTATCTTTAACCAGGAGGTTGACCGGATCTACCTGGCAGTGCCGGACTCTGGAGTGCAGGTGTGGCGCACTCTCGTAGGTTGTTGCAATTTCTGCAAGCCGACACCCGCAAGTGCGTTGAAGTCCTGCAGGGCTGAAGGCTGGCAGATGGCGTGGCAGTGCACGTTCCGTGCAAGACTGTGCTTGCCTAACCTGACGGTTGAGAACGCTGTGCCACTGTATGTTCCTGGCTGCCTGCAGTCGCAGTCGAATTGCATACGGTTTGAATGGACTTGCCAGCTCAATTCTCAGGAACTGAGCCAATCTGCTGCGTCTCTGCCTGCCTGACTGACTGACTGACTGACTGGCTGGCTGCAGATCAGTGACAGCGGCAGCGGGGCTGTGGTGGAGGTGCGCAAGGCGGGCTTCCCTGATGCTGTGGTGTGGAACCCGTGGATTGCCAAGGCACAGGCCATGGGCGACTTCGGAGACGAAGAGTACAAGGTGTGGCACAGCTACACATTTAATCTTTCAGCAATTGACTTTTCTTCATATAGAGCAATTGTCTGTAGGCCTGGTGCAAAGCCATGTTCGCGTACTCAGTACCACTACTACCATGAAGTGCGGCACTGGTGTGAATAGTACGCTGACGATGCTGCTGCTGTCTCGCAGGAGATGCTCTGCATCGAGCCCGCAGTTGCTGGCTCTGGGCCATTCAAGCTGGCTCCTGGGCAGACGTGGAGTGGCAGTCAGACGCTGGTGTACAAGGCTGGATAGGAAGCAGAGCAGCACCACTGAGCAGCAGTGTTGACTGGGATGTTGACCGTCAATGCTGCTGACACGGACAGCCCTGCGCCAGCACAGCGCTGTTGCGGACTTGATTGCTTTCAGTGTGTAACAATTCGCCCGGAAACTTGGTTGTCTTTCGAGTTTCATGCGTGTACGATCAAGTGATAGCATCCACAAGTCGTGCGCACACTGTTCGCGTGCTTGTCGCGTCGGCAACACGCTGATAATACACTGAAGACTGTCAATATGCAGACACAGACACATGCATCACGACCCAACATCGCACGGCAGCAATGCGCCAGGAAAGCAGCAGCAGCAGCAGTGAGGCTGCACAGCAGCAGCAGCAGGCTCAGGGCACTGCCAGCAGATGACGAGCAGCAGATACCTGCAGGAGCAGCACACGTAAGCCTTGGTTATAGCTCAACAAAAGACTGGCCTCTTAGCTTATAAGCTCAGGCGCCTGCCTACATAGCTTCAACATCAGGGTGCTGCAAGCTGTTCTAGGCAGTGCATGTAAAGGCTGAGCAGCTGATGTGCTGTGTAGGTGTTAGAGCAAGTACGGGTGGTGCTGGTTGCACCCAAAACACCTGCAAACATTGGGGCTGTTGCAAGGGCCTGCGCCAACTTTGAGGTGCGCCTGCCAGCCTGCCAGCTGTTTGCCGTCAGGCCACGCGTGTTGACAGCCTTCAGGGTCACCAGCAGCAGCAGCGTTGCAGTTGGATTAAAATTTGCAAAGTTCAGCGCATATCACTGATAATCACAGTGATGAAAAAAGCTGCAAGAGGTTTTATTAAACTTCCAGCAGTAGATGTACTTGCACCTGTGAGCCTGACAGTGTTAAGATTGTGTCCTGCAGACCACCAGTCTGTGGGTGGTGGCTCCTCGCTGCGACCCGTATGATGGCGAGGTGGAAAAGGTGGGCGGCACATCAGCAAAGACGTAGCAAGTCTGTGACTCAAAGCTGTGTAGTAGTTTTTGGCAGTCACCTATGATTGAAGTGCAGCAGGCAGCGGAACCATCTGGAGTCGCCTTTGCTAGTTGCTGCTGGAGACGGAACTGCCCACATCCCCTGCGTGACCAACAACATCATGGGGGTGTTGTGCACTGCAGGTAGCATGTGGTCAAGAGGTGCTGAAGCGTATGACGGTGGTTGATGACTTGCAGCAGGCGCTGAACGATACCATAGGTACGGCAATACAGCTCACGCACGTGCCATGCCAGCAGCAAGCAGCATAGGGGGCAGAACCTGGTCTGTGTTGGCTTGAATTCTGCTCCAAGGATGGCATGCTGGAGTGGTCAAGTGAGCCAGCTATGGCTTGCTAGTTGTGCCAGTGCTGCCTGTTGTGCTGCTGCAGGCAGTGTAGGGTTCACCAGGCGAGCTGGCGCCACAAGATACACACACGGCAGCATTGCAGAGCTGCTGCACAAGTACCCAGCAGCCATAGCAGCCCTGGATCCAGCGCTACACGCGAAGCAGCAGCAGCAGCAGGACGGTGTAGTTCTAGGTGAGCTGCGGCTGCTGGCACTGTACAGATATGTAACAAGATGCTCCCTGAATCAAAGCGTCCCCTGTGCTTGCCGCACTTGCGCACGAATTCACACACAATAACCATAACTGCAGCAGCCCATGCCTTTACATGCAGGTCAGCTGCAGGCAGCGCCGCAGTGCATCGTACATGTTGGACTTGCTTCATCCTGCCGACCTTCTTCATGTTTTACGTTGACTACGGCCAGGTCAAACGGCGCTGGTGCTTGTGCGTGACCAGTTTGGCCTGACACAGGCAGAGCTGCAGCAGCTCTGCAATGCACCTGACGCATCACTTTGCTGCACCCTATTCATGTCCCAATGTGTTTTGTACTGGCAGGTCAAACCGCGCTGGTGTTTGGGCGTGAGGAGTCTGGCCTAACAGAGGCGGAGTTGCGGCTGAGTGCTCACTCCTGTGCCATCCCCACGGGGCGCATCCAGGGCAGCATGAACCTGAGCCATGCGGTGGCTGTGGTGCTGTGTGGCCTGTTTGAACGAAGGCTGCAGCTGCTGGGCCTGGCAGACCTGGGCATAGAGGTGTCAGGTGCGTGCTGTTGTACTTGTGGGATGTGAACGCCGTGCATATGTCACGTCAGCTGGAAGGCTGCACTGCCTTGGACTTCTATGACATGCTGCTTGATGATGAATGTACTTCAGAGAGGATGCACAACGCAGCGACGACGTCTACGTGCTGCGCGATACAACCGCCAACATGTGCTGCACGCAACTGTCCATGCACAGCACACAACTGCTGAACAGGCACGTTGACAAGCTCAACCCGGTGATGCTCGAGTTGAACTCAACAACTACCTGCATTGTGCTTTCCCCTGCAGGCAAACAAGAGTCCTGGGAAGGCCTGCAGCCTGCAGCTGCCTCTGAGCTGTCAGCACTGCTGGCAAAGATCTCCGCCATTGCCAGCAGCGTAGGCATGAGCGGAGAAGACAGCAGGGGAGGCGGTGCGCAGGGCAGCCACGGCAGGAGGCGGCTGCCGCTGGGCCATATTCGCGCCATCTTATCACGAGCACAGGCGAACACCTGGGTAAGCATGCAGGGTGCTGGTCAAGGTGCTGTGCAAGCTCCTGTCATGCTGGCAAAGGTCTCCCTTTGACAGTCGCACACTGCGAATTGTCCCAATGGGTGGACGGGTGCAGCTGCGCCAATTGCTGTGTTGCTTTTTGGTGCTGACAGCGACATGCATGCCAAGAACTCAGCTGGTTCAGCATTTCCATTTGCACACAGATTTACAGTGTGACTGAAGTTCTTGTGCTTGTTCCTTGTGCTGTTTGCAGGAGGTGCGCTCACTACATGGCCTGGCGTCTGCTGTATTGAAGCAAGTCAAGGAAGACACAACAGCAGACAGCGGTGGCAGTAACAGCGGCAGCTAGTGTTTTGGTGCTGTGTTTGTGCCCTTGAGGCTGGTGACTATGGCGCTTGTAACGTGCAAATGGTGAAATCAAGGAAGCTTTGGATGCTGGTGCAAGTGTACTGCCTGATGGCTTGTGCCAAAGTGACTGCTACGGCTGTGTATCGAGCATGAGCCACTGTGGAGGTTTAACTTCACATTTGAAACAAGGATCAGACCCTTGCACGTATTGGGTGGACTCCAGTTGTACAGTCTTCGCATTTGACTACCTGACACTCACAGGGTTCTCAGGCAGCAGCAGACACTTGTAGGCACATGTTATCGTACAGTAAAGTGCAATAAGTTTAGGTTTCAGGTTAATAGGGATACGTTTGGAGCGGCATGGTTTGATCCAGCGGGACTCTCCACCTCATCGCGTGCACTGGCGTGTGCCTCGACACAGTATGGCTGATTCAAAGTACTTTTCAACCACTAAAAAGGGTGCGTAGCTGCAGAATGACCGCTGAGCGCACGCAGGACTGGCGGGTGCTGACAGTTGCCTATGGGGGTCCTGCTGCTTTGCTCCCCTGCAGGCGAGATCCATGAGCTCAAGGAGGAGCTCGCAAGCCTGGACCGCCCGAAGAAGAAGGAGGCAGTGAAGAAAGTTATTGCAGCGATGACAGTGGGCAAGGATGTGTCCATGCTGTTCCCCCATGTCGTCAACTGCATGCAGACAGAGGACTTGGAGCTCAAGAAGCTTGTGTACTTGTACCTCATCAACTATGCCAAGACACAGCCTGATCTGGCCATCATGGCAGTCAACACGTTCGTCAAGGTAACAAAACACTTAGCAGCAACAGCTCTCCTGCAAACACGCTGACTAGCAGCAGTGCAATGCCTCCACTGGCGCCGCAGCATGCATAATTGTTAGTGTGCTGTCTGTTGCTGTGTCTGCAGGACTCTCAAGAGCCCAACCCACTAATCAGGGCGCTAGCAGTGCGCACGATGGGCTGCATCCGTGTGGACAAGATTACAGAGTACCTGTGCGACCCGCTGCAGCGCTGCCTCAAGGCAAGTGGCAGCAGCACCAGGAGCAGCTGCAGTGACAGTGGCAATGGCAGTATAGCAGCAGCACAGTGGAGCAGCCATGGGAAAGTTGGACCGTCAGAGCGCAGCTGCTCAAAACCAGCACCTTTGTGACGCCTGCAGCTGGCAGCGTGGCAAGCGCGGCAGGTTGTCTGCCTCGAACACTGCTTCCATCCCCCACATGCAGTTGAAGCCCGTTCATGCCATCATCATCGCAAAATCACCTCAGCCACTACAGTCCAGAACGTGCCAGTCAACATGTGTTGTTGGGCGACGTGTGTCGCTGCTGCTTGCAGGACGACGACCCGTATGTGCGCAAGACTGCGGCTGTGTGTGTTGCCAAGCTGTTTGACATCAACCCTGAGCTGGTGGAGGACAGGGGCTTCCTCGACATGCTGAGGGTGCGCAGCAGCAGGCAGCTTGCAGCGCTAAAGCCAACATGCAGCAGCAACAGGCGACAGGCAAAAGCAGCACCCAGCAGGAGCAGCACCTGCAATAGCAGGGGTACGTGCAGGGTTACGCAGCCATGGAACAGTAGTAGCCGGGGAGAGCAACAGGCAGGCAACTGAATGCAGCCGCTGCTGCTGTTGACATGCTAAATCTTGAGCTACACCAGCGGCACAGCAGGACCAGTATTTGACAGGCAACACAGCGGTGTCACAGCAGCATGTGCTGTAGCAGCAGCTGGGCTGTGACACGCACAAGCAGCAGCACCTTGCTCCCTACACATCACACTTTCAATGTGCTGAACGCATGATCAAGCAAGGTGGCTTACCTGGCTTGCCGGCCTGCTGTTGGTCTCATCACTTGCTGCAGGAAATGCTGTCTGACGCCAACCCCATGGTGGTGGCCAACGCTCTGGCAGCACTGCAGGAGATCCAGGAGATCAGCGGCAAGGAGGTGCTGCAGATCACGTCACACATGCTGTTCAAGCTGCTGGCGGCACTAAACGAGTGCACAGAGTGGGGCCAGGTGCGCGCTGAAGAGAGGCTGTGGTAGCAGCAGCAGCAGCTGCAGTGGCAGCAATGGCTGTCAGAACAGCAATGGCTATTGTTTATGGCGTAAATGGCGCAGCAGCAGTTACAACATTTTGAAGCTCGTGCATGCAGATGTTGGGAATGTTGCGATGTGCAGCAGCTGCAAGGCAGTGCTGGTCTTGGCCACGAGGCGTACTCAACCGGCGATCGCCTGCCACAGCTTGTTGTACTTGTCTGGTGCTGCATGCCACCGGCTGGCTTGATTGCTATGCCTGATGTTATGTTCACATGTTGCAATGTGGCTGTGGCGGCGGCTGTGCCGCGCATGAGTTCATACTGGATGCGCGGGTGAACCACCAGGCATGCACATGTTTGGGTGTGGCTGCTTGCTGCTCGCATGCTTCCTAGCATGCCTGACTTACCAAATGCCTGCCGGGCTGCTGTGTTGCACTTCACTGCAATGCGTGCAGGTGTTCATCCTGGATGCGCTGGTGAACTGCCAGGCATGCCCTTGTTTGTGTATGGCTTCTTGCTGCTCTTATGCTTGCCTAACATGCCTGACTTACTGCAATGCGTGCAGGTGTTCATCCTGGATGCGCTGGTGAACTACCAGGCATGCCCTTGTTTGTGTATGGCTTCTTGCTGCTCTTATGCTTGCCCAACATGCCTGACTTACTGCAATGTGTGCAGGTGTTCATCCTGGATGCGCTGGTGAACTACCAGGCATGCTCTTGTCTGTGTATGGCTGCTTGCTGCTCTTATGCTTGCCCAGTATGCCTGACTTTCTGCAATGCGGCTGTGGCTTGTCGCGCAGGTGTTCATCCTGGATGCGCTGGTGAACTACCAGGTGCAGGACTCCAAGGACGCTGAGAAGATTGTGGAGCGTGTGCTGCCACGCCTGCAGCACGTCAACTCAGCAGTGGTGCTGTCAGCTGCCAAGGTGAGTGGTTGTGCTTTAAACAACTGCGATTGAGCGTGCGCAGCATTTGGCGTTGGAGTGTGCTGCCTGTCTGCCTGAATGTTGTGCTGCATTTGATGGGATAAAGCATGCGTTCTAGCTGCAATTTGAATGCTGCACTGCATAAATGTCCGATTCTGCCTGCATTGCACTGCATTACGCAGCAGAGAAGGGGAGGCTGCAGCGAGGGTCCAGTCATAACCTACACAGTCGCCATCTGCCTCACATTCTTGGTTGCCACACATTGTGCAAGCTACAAAGTCCGCCCGTTTGAGGAGCCAATGACAGGCTCACCTCGTCTCATTGTTTCGCACACCATTTGTTATGCAGGTGGTGCTGCGCATGACGGAGGAGGTGCGCAGCGACAAGAAGATCACAACCTACACACGCGCCATCTGCCTCGCATCTGCACCGCACTCTTGGTCGTCACACCACGCGTTCCTTTGCATGCAGGTTGTGCTGCGCTTGATGGAGAGGTGTGCAGCGAGCGGCCAACTAAAACCTACACATGCGCCATCTGCCTCACACTATTGGTTGTTACACATTGTGCAAGCTACAAAGTTCCTCGTTTCGTATTGTCGCACACCATTTGTTCTGCAGGTTGTGCTGCGCATGATGGAGGAGGTGCACAGCGAGCAGCCAATCACAACCCTTAGAGCCATCTGCATCACATCTGCATCACTCTCTTGGTTGTCACACCACATGCTCTTTTTAATAATTTATTATTATTATTATTATTATTATTGCAGGTTGTGCTGCGCATGATGGAGGAGGTGCGCAGCGAGGAGCTGGTCAAGGCGTGGAGCAAGAAGATGGGCCCGCCGCTGGTCACGCTGCTCAGCGCAGAGCCCGAGGTGCAGTACGTGGCGCTGCGCAACATCAACCTCATCGTGCAGCGCTGGCCGCAGATCCTGGCGAACGAGGTCAAGGTGAGGCTGTGTTTCACGCTAAGGGCTGTGGTGCAGCTCGCTCGGCTTGCTGCATGCTTATGTATGCCCAGCCAGTACATATGCAGCACCAGCACTCTATGAGTGTCGTCCGGGCCGCCTGCAGCAGCTGCATCTGATGCGGCTCTGCGTGTGGGGAGAATCGCACTGAGCTGTAACACACGCAGCGGGGCTCAGGGCGGGGTGCTGTTGGCAGCTCACAACGTTGACAACTGTGACAGCCGGCGTGCAAGTGCTTTGTCAACTGCCATTGTGCCTGATGTTGCCTGGTGCGCATGTGCAGAAGCGTGTGCTGCTTCTGGTGGCGCCTTTGCAAAGCAACCACATTGTGCATTATCAAGCTTCATGACGCTGCTTGTGTCTGCAGGTGTTTTTCTGCAAGTACAACGACCCCATCTACGTGAAGATGGAGAAGCTGGAGATCATGATCCAGCTGGCCAGCGAGCGCAACATCGACCAGGTGCTGCTGGAGTTCAAGGAGTACGCGCAGGAGGTGGACGTGGACTTTGTGCGCAAGGTGGGAACAGGGGTTCTGATGTTGAACCTGAGGGGCATAATTTGGACGCGATACGGGAGGTTTGCATTCTGCGGATAGTTCTGCGCTGTGGCAGCTTTGTTGGTGCTCATTATACGTGTGCAGGAGCTTTTGGAGGATGTGGATGTGGACTTGTTGTTGATGTTGATGTCAGGGAGTGATGGAGGGGTTGGGTTGTGGGGAAGCCGCGTTGGTCCATGCTGTACATAGGATGTAGAGTATCGCAGGAGGATGAGGATGTCGTCCCGTGCGCATTGCGGGTGTTGTCGCAGTTGACGTGCAGCAGTAGTGCACAGCATGCTGACGATGGATGCCTGCAGATGTCTTCTGTTCCTGCCCTTTGTTCCTAAGTTCGCCTTCCTCGGGTCTGCTTGCTGACTAATTGTGCACTGCTTGACCGTGTGACCTCATGCAGGCTGTGCGCGCAATCGGCCGCTGTGCGGTGAGCCTTGAGAAGGCTGCACAGCGCTGCATCAGCGTGCTGCTGGAGCTCATCCAGACCAAGGTCAACTACGTGGTGCAGGAGGCGGTCATCGTCATCAAGGTGCGCGGCTGACGCAGCAGCTGTAAACCTCGTGGGGTTCTGTGACCCACTAACTGATTGTATGTGTCTCTGACTTCAAAGTGGTCTGTCAAGTTGAAGGACACCTCTACTTTTGCCTCTACTTTTGCCTTGCGCGGCTGATGCAGCAGCTGTACACCGCGTGGGGTTCTGTGACCCTCTCACTGAGTCACAGTGGTCTTTCAAAGTATGGGATATATCTACTTTCGCCTGTGATCACCACACTCCCTGCACCGAAACTCAACCTGCTGAGTCACTTGTGTGTGTTTGGTGCTGTTTGGCGCTTGCCTTCGATCACCAGACTCCCTGCACCCAAACTTAACCTGCTGGAACATTCGTGTGTCCGGCACTGTTTGGCGCTTGCAGGACATCTTCCGTCGCTACCCCAACCAGTACGAGTCCATCATCGCGCAGCTGTGCGACAACCTGGAGTCGCTGGACGAGCCCGAGGCCAAGGCCAGCATGATCTGGATCATCGGCGAGTACGCGGACCGCATCGACAACGCAGACGAGCTGCTGGAGACGTTCCTGGAGACTTTCCCCGAGGAGACCAGCATGGTGAGTGGCAAGTTGCAAGTTGCTGCGCTTTTAGGGAATCAATGAGCAGAGGGCAGGGCTGATACACAAGCATGGTGAGTGGCATCAGTGGCCACGGGAAGGGCAATTCTGGGATGTATGTGCGTGCTGTAATATCCTGGAAACAGCACATCTGGTTGCTGCAGTTGTGGTTTGAAGAAGCGGATGCTGTACAGGCCTAGGCACACTGATGTTGCGCGTGCTGCTTACTCGTGATGGCTGCCTCTTTTGGACGACTTTGCTCTGGTCTTCCTTGCAGCCATCATGGTTGCATGTAATCCGGTACCGGCAGCCAACCCCTGCTGCCATCACTTCCAGCTGCAGACATCTCTGACTGCCCAACTGGCACTCTGACCTGTCATTCACTACGTGCCTTGCAGCATGACCTTGTACTTACTGCATTTCAACCAATCTGCCACCTGCAGGTCCAGCTGCAGCTGCTGACTGCCACTGTGAAGCTCTTCCTGAAGAAGCCCACAGACAGCGTGCAGCGCATGATCCAGCTGGTGCTGTCAGCCGCCACCAATGAGACCGACAACCCTGACCTGCGCGACAGGGCCTACGTGTACTGGCGCCTGCTCAGCACTGACCCTGAGGTGTGCACGCGCCAGCTTGATTATGTCGGAATACGTTATGGTACATAGCGTATGGATTGTCAGGATTGTATGATAGTGCCTATGCGTACGGGCGCCTGCTCAGCACCTGCATCAAGAGCGCGCGGCATTTGTGCATTGGGGCTTGCTCAGTTCCGACCCTGACGTGCACATCCAGCTACCATGTGGACTGGCATTGAGGCCTATGGTCCAGGCCACATGTTGCTGTGCATGCTTTGACATGAACACAGCACGTGCATGAGGACGACGTGTGCGGACGCACGGCATACATTGTGTGTCTGTCGGTCGTCACATGTACGCTGTCTGTTTTGCATCCTGTGCGTGCCCCCCACCCCCACCCCCATCCCCGCCCCTCCAACCCACCCCCACCAGGCTGCCAAGGATGTGGTGCTTGCCAACAAGCCAGTCATCACTGATGACTCATCGCAGCTGGAGCCAGCGTTGCTCAAAGCGCTCATGGAACAGATCAGCAGCCTGGCCAGCGTGTACCACAAGCCAGCAGACACATTCGTCAGCAGGCAGCGGCTGGCGGTGCAGACGGTTGACACGCTGGCTGCAGCGCGAAGCTTTGCAGAGGAGGATGTGACTGCAGCAGCTGCTGCACCGCAGGTAGGCTGCTTCCACACCTTGTGCTGCTGCAAACACTCCGGCTGCTTGTGCATACTCTGTTCATAGATTAGCTTGCACTTTCTGACTGTGCGGACTTGACTAGCCTTATGATGCAGACCTTTGTGTTGTCTGCCAGCCTGCTTTGTCCTCTTGCATGGTCCAATTCAACCCCTTAGACAAGCTGTTCCATTGTATCTTGTGTTGCCCCATGCAGGCTGTTGACAATGGTGTGCCAGCAGCAGCAGCTGCTGCCAGCTCAGCTCCTGTGGTTGACCTGCTGGGAGAAGATCTACTAGGCGACAGCACACCAGCACCAGCAGCAGCGCCAAGGGCGACTCCAGGTGCGGTCTGAGTGGTGCCAGCGTGCAGCTGTATCTTGCTTGGCTTGTTCTGTTGTTTCAGTAGCAGCTGCTGCCTTCTGCGTGCACACACGTTAATGCTGCAAAAGCAGCAAACGTGGTTGTGACTCTGCTGTACAAAGTACTTCCTGACTGTGAACCGACTACTCAGATTTCAAACTCATGCTGTCATCATATGTCATGTGTGCATCAGGTGGCCTAGACGACTTGCTAGGAGGCCTAGACGTGGCTCCTGCAGCAGCAGCAGCCCCTGCAGCAGCAGCAGCCTCAGCAGCAGCAGATCCGTTCGATCTGCTAGGCGGCATGGCAGCAGCAGCACCAGCAGCCGCAGCAGCAGCGCCGGATCTGCCGCAGCTGCTGGGTGGTGAGAAGGGCAAGGGGCTGTCTGTGTATGGCAAGTTGAAGCGTGCTGGCGGGCAGGTGGTGTACCAGCTGCACGTCACAAACGCATCAGCCAGCAGCGTCGATGGCCTGATGCTGCAGGTGAGGGTTTGGGCTGGAGCAGTGTAAGGCGCAAAAACTCTCCGCGCTCTCAGCTGAGCAGCAGCGGTGCGGGCGGGGCTGTAGCAGCTACGAAAGGGTCTAAAGCTTCGCACTTCATGAAGCTGAACGCAGCACGCATTTGGAGTTTTCTTGGATGCCTACAGCAGCTACAGCTCATCTGGTACAAGCACGTCCCAAGATTTGTATTCACCTTTGTTCCTGATGTGCAGGTGAACAACAACAGCTTCGGGCTGGCCCCTGCAGACCAGAACGTGGCCGTAGGCACGCTGGCGCCAGGTGGCAGTGGCAGCGCTCAGGTGCCCATGGCCTTCAACGCAGCCAAGTTGGCGCAGGGGCCCAGCAACATGAAGCTGCAGGTACGGCATCTGTGCTGAGTTGCTTGCTCACTTTATGTGGGTGTATTGCTGCTTGATGTTGGCATGCAAGCCCTCACGGTGTCGCTTGGTGACGGGTTGTACCTGCTGTGTGTGTTGACAAAGCAGCCGCTTCCTTTCACGACAGTTTCACCAGCCTGCATTGACAAGGCACACTAATGCCTGATGTGCGTTGCTTCAGGTTGCCATGCGCACCAACCAGCTGAGTGTTTTCCACTGGCATGACACCAACCCATGCATGTTGCCTGCATATTTCCTTCTTGCCACTGATGTGCCTGCACTGCCGTGCCTGCACTGCTGCAAATATGCGTTGCTGCAGGTTGCGATGCACACCAACCAGCTGGGTGTGTTCTACTGGGACGACACCAACCCATGCATGCTGCCTGCACTTCCCTTCGTGGCACTGACTCGCCTGCACTGCTGCAAACACACTGCCCCAAACACACGCTGCTGCAGGTTGCGATGCGCACCAACCAGCTGAGTGTCTTCCACTGGCACAACACCAACCCATGCATGCTGCCTGCACTTCCATTCTCGGCTCACGCCTGCAATGCTGCAACACACTGCCCTACCGCAACCATGTTGCTGCAGGTTGCCATGCGCACCAACCAGCTGGGTGTGTTCTACTGGGACAACACCATCCCTTGCATGCTGCCTGCACTTCCCTTCTCAGCACTGACGCTCCTGCACTGCTGCAAACACATTGCTGCAAACACACGTTGCTGCAGGTTGCGATGCGCACCAACCAGCTGGGCGTGTTCTACTGGGATGACACCATCCCCATGGCAGCGCTGCTGGAGGAGGGGGGCACCATCGATGGCCAGACCTTCCTAGCAAGCTGGCGGGCACAGCCACAGGAGGCCGTGCAGAAGCTGGACGTCACAATAGCTGACATCGAGGCAGCTAAGGCGCGGCTAGGAGCAGTCAACCTGTTTGTGCTGGCTCACCGGCCGGTGAGTGGCCTCTGTGATGATGAGGGGTCAAAGATGTGGTGTGTACATGCTTTGGTGTGCTGCAAAGATGTCTACTGGGCTGTAACGTCGTGCAGAGCATCTGGCTATAACCGCCGGCGCTTTAGGCACAGCAACGCTGCTTGTGTGTTTTATGTTGCAGTCACCTCTTACTGGTTGGATGTGCAGTATGCTCAAAGGCGCTCAACGCGTATGCTGCTGCATGTTTAGTCTGGCTTCCACTGTGCCAAGTCCTGCTCTTGCTGCCGTGTGCATGCTACTACATTTGTGTGCATGTGCGTGGTGCTGGCCAGAGTGCGCTGTGAGCAGCTCAGCTCAGGTGCTGCTGTCATTCTTACGCAGCTCTTCATTGTACAAAGCAGCAGCACCCTGGCAGGAAAGCATGCAGAGACACCCGGCCTTGGAATGCAGGGCTGCAATCTTCAGTCTGCTGATTCTATGCTGCTGCTGTGCCTGCTGGCTTGCTGCTTGTTGTGGCTGCAGGTGCCTGGCACGGGTCAGGATGCGCTGTACGTTACGGGGCGCGTGTTTAGCTCAGCGCAGGTGCTGCTGGAGCTGCGGCTGATGCGGGGCACGCCAGGTGTGGACGTGTCGTTCAAGAGTGAGCGCCAGGATCTGTCTGGCGCGCTGTTTGCTGTTGTGCGCAGCAGCCTGGCTTGAAGAGCTGCATGATGCGTGCTGTGATGCTGTTGCAGCGCCTACAGAGCAGCGGTGCGGCTGTGTAGTCCTGCCTCACGAGATGTGTGCGCAACATGCGGCACAACATCTTTTTACAGAAGGGTTGCTGCTGTTGTGGTTGTGTGTGGCTTCACTGGCCTTTTGAAGCTCATGTACATTCTTCTGTGTGTAAGTCACATCGCGTGAGTGAACAAGTTTACAAAACGGAAAGCAGATGTTTCAGGACCAAAAGCAGCTGTCCTGCCTCCTGACATGGTGCGTGCATAGCATGCGCGGATGATACTGACGATGACAAACAGCAACAACAGCACTGCAACAGCCTTCCACAAGTCCATACGCCGGTCAACCCTAACGACCGTTGGCTGCAAATGACATTACCTGCCACACACATCGGGCACCTGCAACCGCCGCGGTGTACGGGGTACACAGTATAGAGCGAACCACCGACCTTTGATTGCCAATGAGTCTTGTACGTAGAATTACTGCACCGTTGTGCCATCATTCTGCGCTTCAGTCACTGCTACAGTCAACCGATCGCAACGATTGCAACACTCAGCAGCATCGCCTCAATCAACGGTGTCTCAACCGCGCATGTCGACGTGTCATCTGCTGAGATTGTCGAAGTGTATGCGGTGCCGGCGACACCGCAGCAGCATGGCAGTGCCGCATTGCCAGCAGACGGGATGGTGCTGGCTGACACTACTGCTTACAGGACAATCAACGATGGCCTCCTGAGCCATACTGCGGGTCTGGTGAGTTTTACCATCGTTGCACCTTAGCAATGAGTGCAGCTACAGACGTTCTGTGGCTTTGTCAGGCTAAGGGCAAAGTGTGGGCAGAAAGCAGCATCTCAACACTGTTGGCAGTCGCGTCAGCTATGTGTTTTGCAGAAAAGAGGTCGGTGTGGCTCCTAGACCGCAGTTCTCATTTTATTCATTCTTAATCCCCCATTCCACTATTTTCCACATGCAACACATGCGCATGGTGCCCTTCTGCTGTAATATAGGTTGTGCAGCAGGCTGTGTCCATCAAGTTGATGCCAGGGGGTCAGTACCAGCTGATCACAGGGGAGCATGAGAGCTACCTGATGGACGCTGCTGACTGGGAGCTGCGGCCAGCAAGCATTGACCAGATCGTGCCAACAGTGAGTGTGCTTGCACATGGCGGGGGGTAGGAGGACGGGTGTGTGAAGTGCGGCTGCACAGCCAGAAGCTGCACTTCCCAGGCAATCACCTATCTGCCCAGTAACACGTGTAGGGAATGGCATTGTGGTGCTGATTCAATCACATCACAAGTTGTGGTGTGCGCGGGGTTGGGTGGGAGAGCTGCCCAAAGGACGCTGCTGACTGGCAGCTGCGGCCAGCAAGCATCGACCACATCGTGCTAACAGTGAGTATGCTCGCGCGAAGCTGGCAGGTGTGGGAGGGATGAGGCAGGCCGCTGCAATGCTTGACTGCACCAGCAGCGTCGTTATAGGATTGTGGTGTGCGTTGAGTGAACAGCAGTTGCGTGTGTGGCAATGGGCAGGTACGAGGTAGCAGGGGCGTGTCTGGGTGCAGGGGGGGCACGGCTTGCCGCAGCCTGTTCACTTAGGCTTGCGTTCTGTGCCACATGTACAGTATGGACTCTAAAAATCTGCGCTGACATGCTGCTCTCTGCTGCTGCTGCTGCTGCAGGTGCACACCTGCAACGTGAACGGTGACAGCACCAAGGAGGTGAGCAGTGCGTGCTGCCCAGCCCTTGTACTGTGGCAATCTTGCTTCAGCAAACTGACACAAGTCAACAGTTGGCATCTGGCTAGCACTTGCAACAGAGCGCAAAGTCCTTCACACCGGCTGCTGCTGCTGGTGTTTTCACTGCTGCTGCTGCTGCCCCCAGGTTGTTCTTGCTGGCGAGTTTTGAGGGGGAGGACCTGCCCCTGTATGACTTTGAGATCAGCTACAAGGGAGGCCTCAAGAACAAGTGCTGCACCCCAGCCAGCCTGGAGCAGCACACAAGCTGGAGGAGGGGCAGGTAGGCACAGGGATGCGCCCCCCCTTCCGCGGGGTGTGTGGGGGTGAGGGGTTGATTTGTATGTGTGGTGGCGCCAGGCTTTTGTTTTGAACCTGATGCAGCCAAGTGGCAGGCGCAACATGTGTGTTTCTGTGCTGTTGCTGGGGGGCCGGGGAAGGGACGCTGCCCAGGGTGACGCCAGGGGGGGAGGGGCCAAGCTGCTGCAGAGCTTCCACAACCTTTCATGATTGCACCTAGCTAGGTGCTCAGTGATGTACGCCCTGCCACCAACCGTCACAAAACCCTTCTGCGTACTTACCACAAGATCGCCCCTCTGCCTTGCGTCTCATCACAGCACAAGCTGGTTCGCCTTGGCTTTGAGACGCAGCTTGAGGCGCAGGAGTGGTACGCGCTGCTGTCGATTGCCCTGGGCAGCATCAGCCTGGACTGCCCCAGCCTCGACAGCCTGCCCAAGGCACTGGCAGCAAGCGAAAAAGCACGCAGGTAAAAGGCAATGAACCAAGCTGGCACAAGATTGGGCCCAGTATAGGCGGCCAGGGAGGCATGTGCTGTGCAATGGGAGGTTTTCTCGGCCTCGATAGGCTCAAGGCACTGGCAGCCAGCAAAAAAGCACGCAGCTACAAGGCAACACAGTAAGCTGGTACTGTGCCTTGTTCTTGTTCTTGGTGCAGGCTGCAAGACATGTAATGAAATAGAACGGCAACTGTCATTAGCTGCTGTTGTGGGCGCAATTGTTGAGACGGCTGCTGTATGTGGGCAGACTTTTGGCTACAGCTCTTTTGTGCCTTGTTCTGGGAAAACTGCCGCCTTGCAAGGCGCAGCCATTCGGTCATGCAAGGCCAGGTTGAATGTGATAGATGTGCATGCAAGCATAGTACGTGGCAGGTTTGCGCCATGGCATTGGTGTTTGGTCCAAGGCAAGTGCTGTAATTCAAGTGTTGACAGGGGGTAGTATATACTGGGCCGTTAGCCGGCGGTCTGATACTGCAAGAAGTGCATGTTTTGATTGTCTTGCACAGCACGCCTGCTCAGCGCACACAACATTACAGCAATCACTTCTTTTTGCAGCCAATGCCCCTTTGTGTGCAGTCCAATTCATTCATTCATTTAAACCTGACATGCATGTTACATATGTAACATCGACAGAACCACACACTGAATGCCAGCGGCTTGGCCAATATGGCCCACAGGCTAATCATCACAGCAGCTGCGGTGCGTGCTTGGCATGCTTCATCTTGGTCGGCTGTGCTGCTGCCGTAGGCTGCTTACGAGCTGTACATGGATTCAACTCCCCACAACTGCTAATAACTTCCCAGCTGCTAACTTCTGCTTTTTTCACAAGCCAGGCTTCCATGTGTCAAACCTGTTGATGTGGGTTGAACACCATCATTGAACACCACATCCCACTCCATTCATGCCACGTTGCTGTGTTTTATTTCAAGCATTTCAGTATGGAACAAACAACATGATGCCAAAAGAGCACAAATCGTGTTGTTGCAAGACAATGGCTGATAGTAGTACAATATTGTACAAGGAGCTCCAGCAGCATACAGCGCCGCATCTGGAGGTGTGTATCTTTCAACACCTTGCTCGCTATCTCTTTCTGATGTTCAGGTCAAAGCGCATTCAATGGCGTAGCGTACGTGCATTGAGAGGCAGCTTTTCCAGCTTATACCCACCAGTCAAGCGATCCTCACCAACCATCCAGCAGCTACCGAGAGACAACGTGGTGTAGTTGCATAGACAACGTAAGGGCAAAGACGGCAGGCCACCAAGCACAAAAGGAACCTTTGTTTACGGATCCATACATGGTGTGTATCACAACCGAGTAACATATGCCCACACACACACACACACCGTTACGCATGCATCAGCTTGCTCACGCAGTGCCCAGGCCCTCGCCAGGCACCCTCAGCGGCTCATCAGGAGCACCAGACGGCGCCAGCTCAGCAATCCGCGCAGGCATAGGCCTGAACTTCACATCACCACTCTCAGCTAGTGCTGCAAAGCCCCCTCCAGCTGTATCAGCTGCACCATCACCCCCACCCCCACCAGCCACACCAGTGAGGTCACCAGGCATGCCGCCTGCTGCACCTAATGCATCTAGATCATCGTCCTCTTCCTGCTGCTCTGCGATATCACCAACATCCATCATTCCCATGTCCATTCCATTGTCTACATAACCACCAGCAGCTGCACCGTCGCCAGCCATATCTGCATCTGCCGAAGCCCCCATTGTGCCTGCAGCACCTGCGGGGGCGCCAGTCACAGTGTGCACTGGCGTGCCCTGCACAATGCCTGCTGCTGCGTCACCTGCTGTGTCCAGTGTAGGGCTGGCTGGTGCTGCTGCTGGTGGTGGGGGGCCTGCGGTTGCTGCTGCTGCCACACCTGCTGCTGTGCCTTGCATTGCTGCAGTGACCAGGGGGCTCAGGCCGACTGTGTGCAACGGAGAGCAGCAAGCATCGCCAAAAGCAACAACAGCAGTATGTGAAACATTAGTCGAGGTGACGCTCATTGGTTTAGAAAGCAAGCTCTGTGGTGCAGCACCAATGACAGAAGATGTACGTTGCCCGTGCTGCGTCTGTGCTGCCAGTATGATGCCATAAGTGTTACACCTGTTGTTATGCATCAGTTACAGCATGCATGCTGGTCAAACCGTGCGTTCACAATGCACACGCAAGCTTGCTCAGGCAGCGCGGCCTCACCTGCTGTGGGCACCAGTGACGGCATGCGTGCCTGGTCCAGGGCCACATCCACCTGCTTGGCTGCTGCAAAGATGGTCTCATTGAAGGGCAGCAGGTTGGCAGCCTCGGGGTGGGGCCGCGTGGGAGCACGCACCTTGCAGGAACGGACAGCACAAGCACAAGCACAAAAGTACGTCGGGACAGCTTGAATGTGCCAGAATGCACCTACTTCCAGTAAAACAGTGCTGTGACAAAAATGAATAGATCAACACGACAACCGCTGCATGCATCCAGCACTACATGCGCATGGGCGGCCCTGTCTGCCGTTGCCTCGCGATTTCGTTGCTTTCCACCGGTAAGCTGTGCAACTACTACTGGCAGAAACTTATGCAGTGGTCGAGTGAGATGCGTGTCTTGCCGCGCACCTTTGCCGCCTCAAACTGGATGCCCAGCTGCAGCTGCGTCTCTGCATTCAGCACTGCAGCCAGCTGAGGCAGCAGCGTGGCCTCCTCCTCCTGGGGCAGCAGCGCAACAGCAACTTCGTTATAACAGCAAGCAGAACAGCACCTAAAAGTTTTGCCTTTTGTGACAGCTGGCAAGCAGGCTTGTTGGCTGTTCTATGTAAGACTCCCCAGAAACAACCCACATCAGCATTCAAGTCACGCAACGCAGCAGAGCAACCAGGCAGAGTGACAACAAAGCAGCTCCTAATCAATGCCTGGTCGTGGCACTAACAAGTGCCTAACATCATGGCAACCATACTTGACATCACAAATGCAGTAAATTATCAGCCTCACCTGCATGTGCAAGATCATGGCGTCCAGACTGCCGCGCAGCTGCATGTCGAAGTTGGGGTCGGTGGCAGCCATGGTGTCCAGCGTGGCCAGCATCGTCTTCATGCTGCTGTGCTCCCCCAGCAGCTGGTCGGCCACAGCAGGGCCCAGCGTGGAGCGCACCACTGCACCAGCAGCGGTTTCAACAGCAAAAACAGCACAGATTGGCATGGGTGTACAGGCGACTTGTGTGCACACGTGTTTCAGCCGCTGTGACACCCCTCCCACGGTGGGAGGGGTGTCACAGCAGTCCACGCTGGTCAGCAGCAGCAGGGCCCAATGGAACGCACAACTGCATGTCTGCTAGCAACATGCAGTGCCAGAGGGTCACAGAAACGTTGACGGCATCACAGGTGGCGCCGGTAGCCGTTGTCGCGTCAGTTGATTTTGGTTCACTTCCATATTCAAAGTGGATGATTTTATCGCTCACCTGGGTACACCACCATCTCGTCCTTGGCTGCATGCGATGATAGTGCCTGCAGCAGCGACAGACGCAAACGGCGACAGAAGTGTAGTTGAATGTCAAGCAGTGCACTGATAACGTGCTGAGGCCTGCACACCTTTGCGGCCAGATATCACAGGGAATGCTGCAGCTGCATACTATTGCATATGCAGCTGCTGACGCTACTGCATGATGTCATCATGTGCTGGTGCGCATTGGCCACGGCTTCCATCATACGCCGCTTGGCTCACTCCCCCCTCTCGTCGAGCTCGTGCAGCCCTCTACATGCTCTGCTGCTGTTCAATATAGTTCTGCCTGCCTGCAGGCCTGTATGGGGCTGCACCTGCCATGATCTTCAACGCTGAGTGCAAGTGATGTCAGTGCAGGGAGCACTGCCTCACCATGATCATGTTCCAGGCCAGCAGCTGCTTTGCATCCAGCGTGACCGCAGGTGACTTGTAGGCATCATACATGGCACGCACCTGCAGCAGCAGCAGCAGCATGAGGCGGCAGGTTCTTGCTGGTGCACACGATGTAAGCAGTAGTATGGTTAGTGGGCCTGCTGCAATGCATTGGCTGCGTGATGTAGGAATGAAGCCCGCAAATATCCATTGTCACTTTTGCTTGCATGCGGAACCACTGCTGTCTTTGCAACACATCTGTTGTCATGATCTGGGGTGTTGAAACATGTCCAGTGTTCTGTTGCTGCTGCTGCTGCTGCTGCTGCTGCTGCGTGGTTAGTAACTGTGCTAAATGTTGTGTGCATGCTAGCTTGCAGGTGCTACAGCAATAAATACAACACTGCACTCACACAGTTGTGGTCCAGTACGATGAGATGCAGCAGGTTCATGCTGACAGGTGTTGCGATACTGGCCAGCCCTGCAGCCTGGCTCATGTTCTGTGCCATGATTGCAGCAGGCACTTGCTCTGCCTGCATGTGAGCAGTCGCCATGGCCGCGTCGGCCATGTTGCTGGCGCGTGTGTGAGCTTTTGGGCGAGATGACAATCGAGGTGGGATCAGCAGCTCTGTTCACGGCAGAAGGCAGCTTGTGAGCTGTGTGAACTGCAGTTTGTCGACAGTCGTCCGTCTCAATGGCTTTGTTTATGGATTTTGGCATTGTCAATGATATGGTTTTGTGGTAGAAAATACCGTTGTCTGCGTGTGCCATTCGTGTCATTGACGTCGAGTCACCTCGGCGTATTATCTTGGACATGTGCGTTGTCAGTTCGTTTGGAGACGTGTATCGCGTACTGGCGTTGTGAGGCGCACAATTGTTGTTTCAGCCTGATTTAGTTTGCTACCGATCGTCTACACTTGTTGTTTCCGTGTCTGTGCCATAACGCCAGCAGTACAGCTGCCAAAAGCAAGCAAACTCGAGAGCCGTAGAGTGGAGATCACCGCGGTAGCTGCGCAGAACTCTACTCAAGGTACGTACAGCGCAGTAGCAGCAGTAGCGTTGTCAGCCGTTGCAGCAGCTGTGCATGCAAGCAGCCAGCCTGATGCACATGCACTGGGCTGGCTGTGCTGCAGCCTGGCACAAGCAGCAGTATACATCAGCTGCCAGCATGCACACATAGCATGTATGCATGCCAAAGATCTGTCAATATGCCACCTGAAAGGGTAAGCAGTGCCCTGCATGCACCAGTGCACCAGCATCCCCTGCATCTGCCACCCCTCCTTGTGGAGTTGGCACCTGCAGCTTGCAGCCAGCCACCGCTACTGCCGATCCTGCACCGCTCTTGTTGTTCTGTCAGACACCCTCACCTGCTGTTCCTGTGTGATCTTGCGTCCCTTCTGTTTCGCTCACCCATTCCCTGCCCTCCGAATTGGGGTTGCAACCCTGCTGCGCAGATGTCGCTGGGTGCTGGAGAGGAGGTGCGCTTCTACCTCAACCTGCTCAAGAACAACTGGCTGGGGCCCAAGTATGACCTGCCAAAGATACCAGGGCCACCAGGCTACTGGGGAGCAGGTGAGGGCGCGGTTGGTGGGGCGGTGAATCTTGCAGTTCTCGGGGGCACTGGCCCAGCTCAAGGATACCAGGGCCACCAGGATACTGGGGAGCAGGTGAGGGGGGTGGTTGGTGGGGCGGCGGTTCTTGCAGCTGTCTAGCGCACTGGCCCACCTCAAGATACTCAGCCACCAGGCTACTGGGGAGCAGGTGAGGGCGTGGTTGGTTGGTGCGGTAGTGGTTCTTGCAGTTGTCGAGCGCACTGGCTCGAGATACCAGGGCCACCAGGATACTGGGGAGCAGGTAGGGGGGGTGTTGGCGTGGCGGTGCATCTTGCAGTTCTCGAGCGCACTGGCCCAGCTCAAGATTCCAGGACCACCAGGCTACTGGGGAGCAGGTGAGGGCGTGGTTGGCGAGGCGGTGGTGCTTGCAGTTTTCAAGGGCACTTTTGCATTTTTTGAGGGCACTGGCTCAAGATTCCAGGGCTACCAAGCTACTGGGGAGCAGGTGAGGGGGTGATTCTTGGTGAGGCGGTAGTTCTAGCAGTCCTCGAGCGCGCCGGCCCAGCTCCAGATACCAGGGCCACCAGGATACTGGGGAGCAGGTGAGGGCGTGGTTGAGGGGGCGGTGATTCTTGCAGTCCTCGAGGGCACCGGCCTAGCTCGGAATTTCAGGACCACCAGGCTGCTGGGGAGCAGATGCGATAGCAATTGGTGCAGCAATGTCAGCACTACATGCGGTTGCATATCCATGGTATACACAGGAAGTAACGTGTCTTTGGTAGGGGGTACAGCGCCAAGTCTCACACCCCAGATCCACTTGGGTACTGGGGCGCAGGTCACACTTCGTAGTTGATTTGCTCAACTGCTGCTGTGTCACCTGCGGCCCAGTACCCAACGAGCAGGGAAGACAAGGGCTCCCTCAGGCATGCACAATCTGCCAGCGATGGGCAGAAGAGCAGTGCAGCAAGGCCGCTGATGCATTCTGTTTGCCAGACCAGTAGCTTCTGCAGCTAACTACTGAAGGATCAGGCGGGAGGCACTTGAAGTGTGTACACTGCAGGTGGCGCTATGAGCCATGGGCTTGGGCAGCACACGAGCATTCTAGCAGGGTCTGAAGCGCATCTAGTGAACACGCACATTCCACTTTTGCAGCCACCAGCTGACTGATGTCTGCATATGCTGCCTACTATCGCTGACAAGCTGCCTGTACCTGTCGCTGCACTGTTGTTTACATCCCCGCAGGCCACATCCCGTACCTGATGCGCCCCGACTACCACGTGCAAGCACTGGAGTGGGCCAACAAGTACGGCGGCGTGTGCAAGTTCAGCCTGGGCGGGCAGCACATCGTGCTCGTGTCAGACCCGCAGCTCGTGCAGACGCTGCTGGGCAGGGGGGCGGGTAGCCTGCCGCGCAAGTGAGTGCTAGTGCTGCTTCGTTCATACAGTTCATACAGTTTTTGTTTTTGTTAGTGCTACTGGGCAGCCGTGCACATCTTGCATGGAGCCGGAGTTGATAAGCGCAGCATAGCGCGTGTTGGACTGTCACCTGGTGCAGGCGCTGCTGGGCAGGGGGGCGGGCAGCCTGCCGCGCAAGTGAGTGCTAGTGCTGCTTCGTTCATACAGTTCATACAGTTGTTGTCTTTGTTGGTGATGCTGGGCAGCCATACACATCTTGTGTTGCAGCCGGAATGGTAAGCGCAGCATAGCACGTTTTGCACTTTCACCTGGTGTGGGCGCTGCTGGGAAGGGCACCAGGCATCCAGCAACGCACGTGGGCGGTGTGAATGCAGTTGAAGTATGCTGTGTGCTTTCTTTATCGATCTGTGCAGGTTTGCTGAGCATCCGATGCAGGCTGTTGAGCATCACCGGTCACCTCTATGTGTGCTGCCCTGACTTTGCTGCTGTGAGTCCGCAGGTGCATTGGCTACCAGTTTTTCGACCTTGCCACCAACCACCTGGGCAGGCGCAGCTTCTTCACCACCACAGACGAGGAGCAGTGGCTGCTCATCCGCAAGGGCACGGCGCAGGCCTTCTCACAGGCCAACATCAGGTGAGGGGCGCGGCTGACCTCAGGGTTGCAGGGTTGGCAGGCAATCTGGACATGCTGGCAGCTGCCGTGCATCTTGAGTATCAGCAACAGAAGTCATGTGGGTTCGCCCAGCTGCTTGCATACCACACTGCATGGAAGCCCATTGCACGGTTAACTGCTGTGCACAGTGGTTGCTCAGCAAACATGTGTATGCTGTGCCGACTCCGCTGCCGTGCTGCTGCAGGCGCTACTTCACGTGTGCGCTGAAGCACGCGCAGGAGCTGGCAGAGCAGGTGAAGATCACCGCGGCAACCAGCAGGGCAGGCTGCGTGGAGATGCAGGAGCAGGTGCGCTGACTGCAGCTGCTGTGCCAGGTTTTCAAGCTGCTGGTCTTGTTGCGGGTGCATATTCATTGGCAGCTACTGCTGCAGGTTTCTGTTGCTGCATATGCAACAATGGGCAATGCGTGCTGCACGGATATGCTGCAGCAGACTGCTGTTGCATTATTGGATTTATTGAATGGACAGCAGCCTGCAGCACTGTCTTCTAGGCTGCAGTACGTACGCACACTCCTGAAGAATGCTGCAGCCTGGAAGACAGCAGCCTGCAGCGCTGTCTTCCAGGCTGCAGCATTCTTCAGGAATGTGCGTACGTACTGTGCCAACCGGCAGTCCGGTTTGCCATTCTTCCCCAGTATGCTTCTCTGAGTTTCTCTCCCATTCTCTCCCTACACGATTAGATATGATGCTGTGCATATCTGTCGATGGCTGGTCGAATACGACCTGCGGCACCTGTTGCTTACAACCATGCTGAACACCATCCGCCCAAAGCTCACTGCTGTGTTTCTCACCTTGCCACCTCATTGCCTCCCCGCAGGTTGAGATGATGCTGCTGGACGTGTTCCTGTAGGGCCTGTTTGAGGTGGACCTGCGGCGCGTTCTTTACAACCATGCTGAAACTGCACCCAACGCTCCCTGCCATCCTTGCCACCTCGTTGCCTCCCGCGCCGATTGAGATGATGCTGCTGGCTGGTCAGAACGCCTGCGGCACCTGTCGTCAACACCTGCGCCTATGCTCCCTGCTGTCTTTGCTACCTTGCCACCCTGCTGTCGCTCCCCCCCGCAGGTTGAGATGATGCTGCTGGACGTGTTCCTGGAGGGCCTGTTTGAGGTGGACCTGCGTCGCGTGAACAGCGAGGAGGTGGGCCACGCAATGAACACGGTGCTGCTGGAGGCCAACGAGCGCATCAAGTTCCCGCTGCGCAAGATGTTCGTCAACATGGTCAGCCCGCAGGTGAGTGCCACGTGACTGTGCTGCGTGATGCGCATCTTAAAACAATACAATACAACACAATATTGTTCCCGCTGTGCAAGATGTTCGTGAACATGGTCAGCCCACGGGTGAGCAAGCCGCCGCAAGATCCTACGTTTGTTTGGTGGTGCAGGCAGTCAACAGGAATGTAGTGTTTTGTCTGTGCTGTGTAAGCTGATGTGGGTTTTGGTGGGAGATCATGTGTTGGCACGTGCTGGATGTCATCGGCAGCGCTGTTGCATCCATGGGTGGCGACAGCTCCAATCTCACGCAAACAAAGTGCGGTGACAGTGGTGTGCTGCTGGGCCACGTTCACCATGCCTGCTGACTTCTTGGTGCAATGCCAGCACTGTGAACATGCAGTTCTCTGTTTACCCACTCTTGCAGTGGTCATGGAAAGTGTGGCAGGCCAACATGTGCTGGGCGGCCTGCACATTCACAACTGCAACACCCCCAATGGCAGCACTGACCTTCAGCTTCTTCCTCTCTCATTTGCCTCTGTTGCAGTGGTCGTACAAGGTGTGGCAGGCGCAGCACGTGCTGGGAGGGCTGTACGAGCGCATCTACAACACCATCCGCGCACGCGGCGTGCCACCAGAGGATGAGACGGTGCTGTGGGCATGCCTGGCACAACTCAAGGACCCAGCAACAGGTGAGAAGTGAATGCCGTTCGTTCAGAACATTTGCTGTGCTGCAGCAGGCTCCAGAAGCCCTCCTCTGCCTGCTGGTGCTGATACCAGAGCATGGCTTAGGGCTGGGTGTGTGCCACTCAGAAAGAGTGAACTGTCTGCCTTGGCGCATGCATGAAGTTGTGGTTTGTCGGTGAGCCAGTCTGTTGTGGCGGTGCTGTGGGCATGCCTGGCTCGCCTCAAGGACCCAGCAACAGGGGGGACAGCTGACAACTGCACGTTCTGTTTTGCGCTTGTGAATGCGACCAACGTGTCTGCCTGCATGCCAGCGGCCTGCGCATTGGCGCTGCACGTATGTTGATCATGAATTTGATGTACCCACACGTGCACATCACTGCCGCGAGGCGTATGTATATAGCTGCAGCTGTGCTGCCCTGCACCTGGTGCACGCTTCAAGGGCCTACTTCACTGCTGCAAGTAATGCACCTGGTGTCTGACAGCTCTGTGGTTGCTGCGCTGTGCTGTGCTGCAGGCAAGCCGCTGACCAAGCAGCAGCTGCTGCCTGAGATTGGCGCCTTCATCCTGGCTGGCTTCGATACATCAAGCCACACCATCGCCTGGTGCCTGTGAGTGATGCTCCGCGCTCTCGGCTACAAAGATCAGCTGGCCAAATGTCAATGCATCTTGTGAAGGCTTTTTGCCTTGAGGGGTGCCAGTTGCATTGCCAGCTTCTGGTTGCAGAGTTTTGCCATGCCAGCCTAGTGCACAGCTCGCCTACCTGATGTGGGATTGAGGTGAATCCACATGCTGCTGATGCTGCTGCCACTGCTGCTGCCACCGCTGCCGCTGCTGCTGCTGCCCCTGCCCCAGGTTCAACGTTGCCGCCAACCCTGAGGTGCAGCGCCGCATCACGAGCGAGCTCAGCGCAGTGGGGCTGCTGCACGCAGGGCAGGTGCGACACGGTGTCGGCCTGCCGGTACTAGTCAATACAGATTGCATCAATGCTCAAGGCGTCTGCCTGCCACTAAATTGATGGCATTGATGCTGCACAAAGCGCGCGCCTGCCAATGCCACCCTGTGCTTGTATGAAGCCTGCGTGATTGCACATGCAGCAGCCTGCTGAAACTGCTGCAGCGCATGGTAAGTCGAGCGTCAGCAGCAGCTGGCTGCAGGCGCTGGCATCGCCGCTGCTGTGGTGATGCACAACCATTCACAAACCGCACAGTTGATACTAGCAGGCTGTTGCTCCGCAGGCTACGACTCCACCGTCAATCTGTCACCAATTGAAACACCCTTGTTGCACTGTGCGTTGCGTGTGCGCTGCAGGCCAACTGCGTGACGCCGCGCCAGCTGTGCTACGAGGACCTGCCCCGGCTGCCGTACCTGAACGCAGTCATTGACGAGACCATGCGCATGTACCCAGTGGCGGCAACAGGCTCCGTGCGGTGAGAGCGGCTGCTGTTGCTGCCAGCAAACGGTTCAATTCTGAATGTGTGTGTACAAACTCTTCATTGGGTAGGTGCTGGTGGTAGCAACAAGAGGGAGCTCTGTTATGGCCGGCTGGACTAGTGCTTGGCAGCAGAGGTTGTGCAAGGCCGGCATACATCTCGTTGTGTCTGTCAGGCCGTGTCGCAGCGATGAACTATCATCAAGTTCTAACACCTGATTTCAAGCATGTGCATGACTCAACACGTCTGCTGTGTGCTGTGCAGGGAGACGACTGCCCCGACGCAGATTGGGCCCTACAAGGTGCCTGAGGGCATCGTGGTGTGGCCGATGATCTACGCGCTGCAGAACAGCACACACAACTGGGAGGAGCCTCAGAAGTTCAAGCCGGTGAGCAGTTTTCAAACAACCTGCAAACAGGCATGAGGTGTTCAACAAGTTGGGCCAACTTCACACACCACCCTGTCAGCTGCACCTGTTTGCTGATGACTTGTCAGCTGCTAAACAGGCTGGCTGCTTTTGATTGCAGCACTTGTTGCCAGCAGTTGGCGGTCCGGTGTGCAGCAGGATAGGGTGTCTGGCACCCCATTGCCTTACATGTGCTGGGTTGACACGCAGGGTGCTGCTATGAGAGTGGTGAGAGGGTCGACGCCACGGCTGGCCTCAAATGCACTCACCACCCTTTCGGCTGCACCTGTACATGTGCTGCTTGCCTTGACAGTAATAGTTATGCCTGATGTGTGTGACCACAGCTGGATGCCTAGAGGATGTCAGTGGCTAGGCCCTGCGTGCAACTGTCATTTCGTAGCTCAGCTTAGCATCCATTGGCATTTTGCTTAGCCATTTATATGTCAACTGCTAAAGAAGCACTCAGCCTGCCTTGGCCGTGCTGCTTTTTCAGCAAATCAACAAGTGGATGGCTTTGATGGCCTGGTGCTGCTTATTCAATAAGCATCGGCTGCTTGCAATCTGGTCAGTCTGGTCAGTGCTGTCGCAGCACTCGGCCTGACCAGATTGCAAGCAGCCGATGGTCTGGTTTGCAGCAGCATAGCATGCCTGGCTGATAGATGTGAGCAAAATGGGCGGCCGGCAGACACTGGGCTGGCAGGGTGGTACGTAAAGCTCACGGTGCCACCATACGGTATGTATCCTGTGCTCCACACACCACTTTGTTTGCTGCGCCTGCCTTCATTGATACACAGCGTACACTTTTTGCCTGCCACGGCAAGCTTTGGGATACTCAGACTTGTGGCCACAGCGGGCATTTCTATTTGACAACAACTAAGCCTGCCATCATGGCACAGCTTTAGATGTACGGACGTGTGCGCATGTTTGTTGTTATCAGCAGCGACACACCTGCACAGGTTGTACATCGCTGGTTTTTATGCACACACATTACAAAACACGCACAAACATTTGCACCGTCACAAACATGGTTGCGGCTCGGGCTGTCAACTGCTGTGGCAAAGCCATCCCATCTCCACTGTGAAGCTGCCTCACAAAATGCTTGCTTTTTATGTGCTCTTGCTTGACCCTCCTCTTCCCTGCTCTCTCTCAAATAGCTGCCTCACCATATGCTCCCTCCCGTACTGTGTGCTCCTGACCCTCCTCCTTCCCTTCTCTCTTGCAGGAGCGCTGGCTGGACAACAGGGACTGCGCATACGCCACAAGCAGCAGCAGCAACGGCAGCAGCAGCCCAGCCAGCAGCAGCAGCAGCAACAGCCCCAGCGGCAGTGAGGCAGGCAGCCCCAGGGCAGGTGCTGGCGCTGGGGATGCTGCTGCTGCTGGTGGCGGTGGCGGTGGCGGCGCAGATGCGCGGCGTGCGCGGCGCTTTGCTCCGTTCTCGGATGGCCTCAAGAACTGCCTGGGCCAGGTGGGTGTGGCGCATGGCATATATCGAGTCTCAGTGATGTGTTTGTGATGTCTGAGCCTGGTTTCAAGTGTGCAGGCTGCATTGTTACAATGTTTGCTGTTGGCCACTTTGGACACACCTGTCGTGCAGTGCGCGGCGTGTGTGTCCGAAGTGGCCAACAGCAAACATGTGAATTCCGATGGGGCCAAGTACTTAGCCTGCACTAGTGCAGCAAGCAAATGCGCATGTATGTTTTAAACAATTTGTCTGATTTGTGCTGCGTGTCCAGGTGCTGGGCTTCAAGGAAGTGCGCACCGTGCTTGCTGCTATGCATCCAGCCCGTCCGCAAGCTGCCGACCTGTCAAACCTGCTGCGTCCTGCTTCACACCATCATGCTGGGCATTGTGTTTGACTCAAACATGGGCCATGTTTGACCGCATGCGCTAGGCATCATGGAAAGTGCCGGCCTGCTAGATCTGCTGGCTATCACGCCTTGATTCTGCCGTGCATTGTGTTTCACCGCACGCGCTAGGCATCATAGAAATGCGCATCGTGCTCGCCACCCTGCTGGGTCGTAGTACCTCACATTCTGCTGCTGCAATGTGTGTTTGACCGTTTGACCGTTTGACCTTTGACCGCAGGCGCTAGGCATCATGGAGGTGCGCACCGTGCTCGCCACCCTGCTGGGCTGTAGTACCTCGCATTCTGCTGCTGCAATGTGTGTTTGACCGTTTGACCGTTTGACCTTTGACCACAGGCGCTGGGCATCATGGAGGTGCGCACCGTGCTCGCCACCCTGCTGGGCTGTAGTACCTCGCATTCTGCTGCTGCAATGTGTGTTTGACCGTTTGACCGTTTGACCTTTGACCACAGGCGCTGGGCATCATGGAGGTGCGCACCGTGCTCGCCACCCTGCTGGGCTGTAGTACCTCGCATTCTGCTGCTGCAATGTGTGTTTGACCGTTTGACCGTTTGACCTTTGACCACAGGCGCTGGGCATCATGGAGGTGCGCACAGTGCTCGCCACCCTGCTAGGCCGCTTCTGGTTCGAGCTGGCGCCCTCCATGGGCAAGCCGGAAACCGTGCGCCGCAACCAGCAGATCGCGCTCACCCTCAAAATGAAGGAGGGCCTCAGCCTGGTGGCAAAGCCACACAGCAGCGGGAAGGATGTAAAAAGCAGCAAGGAGGGGCAGGGGGAGGGCGCGGGCGTGGTGGTCAAGGCGACACGCGCTGCCAGCGGGGTGTGGGGGCGGGCAGCAGCGCTGGCGCAGGCACCGTCTGGACCATTGAACTAGCCTGCGTGTATGTGCAGGAGCAGCTGGCTGCCAAGTGGGTAATAATAATGAATCCTTGTAAGCCATACCTTTCGGCATCGGCAACCGCGCCTCACCCACTGGGGAGGCGGAAAGCAGACTGATTATTCTCTCTATTTTCGGTGGCTGCCAAGTGGGTGTGAGAGTAAGCAGGGGGGGCGGTGCGGCAAACGGGGCCTGCGCCGTGCTGCAGCAGCAGCCCTGGCACAGCCGCCCTTGCCTGTAATGTGACAGACAGAGTGTATACTCTGCATTCTGGGATGAGTGGCTTGAGTGGCGTGGGACACGGCGTGTGCTGCGTGCATGTGCACATGGCTGGCAAGCAAGTTGTGGCAGTTGCCGTTGCCCCTGACACACGAGCGGGTACTGTTGGTGGCCGCTGCCTGTAGTAGATCTAAAAGTTGAATGAGGTTTTGATGGTAGCACCGCTTGGGATAGTTGCACTGCCATCATTACTGCTACTGTTCATAGTAATGTGCTGCCTGCAGCATGCTGCGCAGCTGTTGTAGATCTGAAGTACCTAGCAATGTACAACGTGTGTGATTGTGCGTGTGTGATTGTTCACCTTGCGATGTAGCCTCGTGTTGAACAGATGGGCTGCATTGTCATTGAGCGTGTGTGGGGGGTCTGCAGCAGTTGTTGCACAGCTGTGGCAGCTCTCAATTGGCTCATCACAAGGCTTTTGTGTGCTGTCAACGTTGTGATGGATTGTTCAATTTGCTGATTTCACACACCAAAACGTGGCTTTGTCATCGTCAGACTCATTTGGGAGTTAAGGTGTAAAACAGGAAAACTTTCCCAAATTGTCGAATGAATGCATTTACTTGTAACGCAGTGCGGACATATAAAGGTTGCCACAAAAGTCTTGGTAAAACAGGGTGTTTTACATGAACTGTGCAACAGCAGACCCATCAAACATGCTTCCTTTTTAAAGCACAGCTAGGGAAGCAATGCCATGCATGTCTCCTGTAACATCCTTGCTGAACAGGTGAAGACACTTCCTCCATCATCACCTAACACAGTATTGCAAATGGCATCACCAACAGCCTGAACATGGCCTGAAATTGCATGATTTTGCATGCAAAACACACACAGCAGTGGCAGCAACAGGAACTGTGCCAACAACTCTGAGCCGCCCCATGCTGTAACCTACAAATGATGTGGTTTCTACCTAGATGCACTGCTATGCCTGCAACACCCTCAAGCAGCAGTTGCCAGCCTGAATAGAACAACACAGCAAGCAACACAAGCAGCAGCACAGCAGAACCACAGCAAAACACAAGCACAAGCCTCACATACACAGCAGGGGCATACAGCCAGAAGCTTATACAGCTTATGCAGCAATGCAGCCAAAAAGAAGAGCCTTTGATTTACTGCTGCGGCTGCCGGCTGCAGGCGAAGGCGAAGGCGGAGGCGCGCGCGTGATATTTGCTGAGTGAGACCAGCAGGAATCGAACGTGCGCTCACTGAGATCACACGCCAACACGCTACCACTGTACCATTGGAACAGCAAGCACAGTTTGCCCTGGCACATGTACTATCGATACAAAAAAACGAGCTCATTTTAATTAAATAGGGGCTGCACTTCGCACATGGCACTGCTCCTGGCAAAGCCCCTGGGCTGGATGGTATGCCGGGTGAGCTCTTCAGACAGTTTAGGCAGCAACTCTCACCTATTTTGGCACGCCTGTATACTGCCATGGGGACAACAAACACATGCCCGCTGGGTTTTTTGGATGGGGTGGTGATCCCTGTGTTGAAACCTGGTGGGGAAGTGGTGGATGTTGATTCTTATAGGCCTTTACAGATGTTGTGCTATGACTATCGACTATTAGCCAAAGTGATGGCCAATCGGCTGCTGACTGTTGCAGAGGCATTCATTGATCCTGCACAGTGCGCATTCCTGCATCGCAGACATATTGGTGACAGCATACGTTTGTTGCAATTGCTGCCTGCATGGCTCAAAGAAGAGCAGCGGTCGGCCATAGCAGCCTTTCTAGACTTCCGTAAGGCATATGATACCCTATCAAGGGAGTTCTTGTACTCTGTGGCAACTGCACTTGGTGTGGGGGATGGGTTTGTTGCTTGGATGAAATTGTTGCTTACTCACACTTACAGTTGTGCTGTTGTGAATGGGTTCAAGTCCTCGTTTTATCAGTGCAGTGCGGGGGTGCGGCAAGGTTGCCCTTTGGCTCCCCTCATTTACCTTTTTATTGGACAAGCTTTGCTTTGTCATTTGCAGCCGGCAGGGGTTGGGGTCACGATTGGGGAAACCCGGGTGACAGCAACACAATATGCAGATGATGCCGAACCCTTGCTTGAGGGGGAGGCAGATGCTGGGCCGTTTGAGCAGCGCATGCATGTTTTTGTTGCCGCTTCCGGGCAGCATATGCAGCCCAGGAAGTCGCATTATCTGCGCATGGGCCACGCTGCTGATGCACAACTGCCCCCGCCACCAGGCACAGAACTTGGGGTTGTCGGCCAGGCGAAAAGCTTGGGGATTCTCTTTGGTGGTAGTGGGGTTGTTGGTGTGAATTGGGAGCAGAGGATGCAGGTTGTGCATGACAGGTTGCAGAGCATAAGTAAAATCCCCAACCTTTCAGCATTTGGTAGGGCATTTGCAGCTAATGCATATGCACTGTCCACTCTATTATATGGTGCACAGTTCACAGGCTCACTGCCACAGCAGCATGCTGACACTCTCCAAAGGTGGGTCTCAGCATTGGTGGATGCGGGGCTGGGACCTGCAGGAGACCTACGCCGGCCGCCAGGCATTCCACAGGAGTGCATGGCGGCACATCCTACGGAGGGTGGGTTTGGCCTGTTGCCTGTGCGTCAACACCTTCTAGCCCGATTAGCTGTGGAGGCAGTGCAACTGTTAGGGGAAGGGGAGACACCTTGGTTGGTTGTGGGCAGGTCACTAGTGGGTAAGTTGTTGAGATCAGCCCCTGATGCTGGGGTGTGGCAGTTTGCATTGTGCTCGCGGCAGTGGTTATTCCCTTCAGGGGCAGAGCAGCCTCTGCCGGCCCCATTGCGTTCTTTGGCAATAGGGTTGCGGGCGCTGCCCCGTTAGAGCATGTGGATGGAGACATTTGGGATCCTGGTCCTTGGTGTTGGCATGCCCCTTTGTGGTCTAACCCGCTAGCTGTCTATAGAGAGTCGTGGGACTGGTTTGGGCAGCAGCGTGAGGTAGCCGTTGGTTTGGAATCTGTTGTGGCACCAGGCCTTTTGTCTCTGCCCAGGCTGCGTTCAGCTGGTGAGGCTGTGTGGTTATTGCATGAGTTGCACAGGGTTGATAGCTTGCCTGGGGAGCTGAGTGCTCGTCGGCATGCTTATGGCAGGGAGGTTCATGGCCCTTGGCTGCGAAGCCGAGGGCAGTATGCAGACAGGCGGTTGGCAATTGATCATGTGCAGCATCTGATTAACCTCTTGCCTCCTGGTTGGGTTGCAGCGGCGCGTGCAGAGTTGCAAGATTGTTTAGCTGCAGGCATCGCCCCACCTACTGTAGATGATGGTAGCTTGGCTTGGGTTAGGAGTAGGTTGTGTGCTGGGCTTGGATGGAGGTTAAGCAGTGGTAGTGTGGTGGTGCTAGCAAAGCTGACAGTCAAGGCGGCCACAAGGTTGCAATCTCTGCCTGCGCATGATGTTATCAGTGCTAGACATGCTGAGTTCACCTTGAAAGTGTTGAGTCTTGATGGTCAGCTGCCAGGTGGACCCCCTCCAGGGGGTACCCCAGCCGTTTGTGCTGTGTTGAAAAGGTGGTGGAAGCTGAAAGTGCCAAACACCTACAAGGAGACAGCATGGCGCCTAGCTCTGAATGCTTTCCCCACAGCGGCCCGCATGCAGTTGCCTTCGGCTGCATGTGTTGCGTGTGGTACAGCAGTGCCAGATGCAGGCCATCACTTTTGGCAGTGTACAGTAGCAGTTGCAATCCGTTCTGAAGTTGAGCATCAACTGGTGGCTGCAGGCATGCCCCCCAATGGTGGGCGTGTTGCGTGTTCTGCAGTGTGGCTGGGGTGTTTGCCTCATGTACGGATGCATAGGTTTGTGTGGGATATGGTGTGCTTGGCTGCCATTCATGCTATGAATATTGGCCGTTGTGCAGCGTGGTCTGTGTCTAGAGGTGTGCCTGCAGCTGATGTAGTTACTACAGTGGCTGTTAAAGCAGCCAAGGCAGCCTTTTGGAGTGCATTGGCTGAATTTGCGGCTACAGCACAAGTGCCTAGTTGGGCCAGAACAGCTGATTTGACACAGCAGCCTTTCATATCGTGGCATGTAGTGCTGCAGCAGGGCACTGGACTGAGGGTGGGCAGACGTTAGGTCCGGTCACTAGCTGCGGTCTTGCCTACACATTCCCTTTTTGCTGCTCACTGGTCCTGCCCCGTCCTACTTCCCTGCGTACGCTGCTACGGTGCTTGCAGTACTTCACGTACACAGGTGCCTAGCTGTACGCGCTTTATCTGTCGAATCCCTTTGCTTCCTTATTTTCCGTGATACCTTTTGATCTAATGTGCACACGCTTTTGGTGTGCCAGCCGTGGATGGGCGTATGCTCATGTCATTCACACCATCTGACTATCCACATGGTCATGTTGTGTGGCTAAGCGTAGGCGGGACGATGGGGCGATGCAAACAGTACCCGCTGCCTACTAGTCTACTGACATGGCATTGTGGGTGATCATGTTGGTTTGAGAGTGATCATGTCTTTGACCGCAGTGCCTATTGGTCTCACGTTTCTTAGCTTCGTGGTGAACAGTAGCGACGTAGTCGCGTTTTTTCACCTTGTAACATATCTCTTCTTCTCTCTTCACTTCGCACATGCTGCACTGCATGTACTTGTTGGTTTATGGGGAGGTAGGGGCTGCAAGATGCCTCTGGAGTTTTACTTTGGTTGCATCTTGTGGCTTGCTATCGGGTTCTCATGATATGTGAGCTGAAAGAGGGGCAAGTGACTCGCTCTAGGGCGATAGCTTGCCCACCCCTGTAACAGACCTCTCTCTCTTAGCTGGAGAGAGAGCAGCTAAGTCACATGGTAATGACTACCAGCATGTGGCAGGGTACCATACCAGCTGTTGGTAGGGTATCATACCAGCATCTGGTATGGCACCACATGTGCCTGTATACACCGCCAACAAGGTGAAACAACACCGTTGTGATGCAGCGCGGCAGGCAGGGTGCCCAGTGGCCTACTCACCACAGCAGTTCTGCCCCAGCGCTGCTGCTAGCCCTGCTCAGCCATGCTCTCTGATGTGGCAGGTGTCCACTACCAGTGCTTGAAACCAAAAACATTCGTAAAACTCCAGTAAAGATACGCTATACTATAGTTCGCTCCTCCTTGTCACCTCAATGTGCTGCCTGCTGTCAGCTGGTACAATTTGAATTGCCCGGGCGTCTGTGAGCATCACCGCTGGTCGCGACATACTCGCTGCATCAGCAGCTTTTATTGTTTCTTGAATAACTAAACAACTGCGTAATCTTTCAATCGTGCAGCCAGCATGTATCGCAGCAGAACAGTACCGATGCAGCCTCAACGCTGACGCTCTTGCTGCTTCAAGATCTCGAAAATATCGCAACAATGGGATTTATTGACGCTTCACAGCAGCTGCAAGGCTTTGCTGCACAGAATCAGAAACAGACCAGGTCCAAAAGGAAAGAGCAGCCTGTGCCACCTGATCCTTTCACCAGGAACAAGCCTAGGCTGCACAGGCAGGGTAGTGAAGGTTTGAATGTAGATGTGGAGGCGATCCTTGGCACCCAGCTGCTGTGGCCTGGCGACAGCGAGCACTGCCAGCGTGTGCAGCAGCTCCACCGCAGCTGGCAAGAACGCAGGGCTGCCAACAGCAGCAGCCTTCAGCAGTATGAAGCATACCAGGAGGCTGGGCTTATGACCAGCTGAAGCAGCGGCAGTTGATCATTAAGCTGCTGAGCGACCGCATTACAACAGCGCTGCAGCGTCACAGCTGCTGCAGCGTGCTGAAAGGGGCTGGTGCAGACACCTGCATCGCAGTCAGCAGCAGCAGACCGGTTGCCTGTCACGCTCTTGGCACTAACTTCTGGCTGGCAGTACCAACCGTGACGTGCAAGCGTTGCGATGATACTTGGGAGGTCCGCGCTGCGGATGTTGGTTGCTTTGGGAACACCCCAGTGCAGCCAACCCACTGGTTTGACAAGCAGATGCTGATCATGTACAGGGAGCTGGCCCTGGGTGACGGCACCAGCACGCACGCCTATGCAGGCGCCTCCAACGTCGCGTGCGCAGTGATCAGCGCTGCTGATGCGGCAGCGGTGTCGCCAGCGCTTCCAGCTGGCCATGACCCTGTCCCATCAATCAATGCAAAGTAAGCGCTGGACAGGCTTCTGACGATAGCACACTGCTCTACGTTGCTGAGCTGACAATTGGCATGCTCTGCCTGCAGGGACCTGCAGTGGACATGGACTGAGTACACCCGTGCAGCTGAGTACGCACACGACCCTCATGCGTTGGTGCGAGAGGAGCTTGATGCTCTGGGTCCCGCTGCGCTATGCCCAGCATGCGCTGGCACACCAGATCCTGCAGGTAACCTGCAGGCTCTGCCTGCTAACTCCAGCAATCACTCAACACTGCGCAAGAGCTATCTGCATTTGCTGCGTTTGCTGACGTTGCCGTCATACATTTGCAGGTGCTGCTGCGTTGGCGTCAGCCATGTGGATACCTGACCACTCAGCCGCGCACCTCTTTGCAGCAAGTGAGCGGAGGTGCAGTGGCGGATGTAGCAGTGGTGCACCACATCGCTCAGTTGCAATCAACACCGGCTGTCATACGGTAAGGTGGGCTGCCTGTATGCTTTTACAACATGTGCAAGCAGCGGCAGCGGTACTGTTTGGGCTGCAGCTGTGTGACACAACAGCAACTCCTTGTGGTGCTGTCTGCTACGCTGCAAATTCCCTGCAGGTGCTGTCGCAGCTGCTGCGTGCGGGCTGCATGCTGACAATGTCCAAGAGCTGGGTCTACTGCCAGGTATGCTGGTTGGTCAGGACTGACATTATGGCAGGCATGAAAGATGAGATTCTGCTATTGTTGCTCAGGCAAGCCACAGCCATCCTACCCAGCACCCTGTAGCACAGTCTGCTTAACCAGAAAACATTGTGCTTACCAAACCTGAAGCGGTTCAATTCCTGCTGCCATGCTTGCTGCCACCAGCTCCCGCTGACACGTTCCTTCGCATTTGGAGCGTCGGCGAGCTGCCCTGGCTGTCAGCTGCAATGTTTGATGCCAATGTCAAGCTCAACCGCTATGCATCAGCTGGCAGGAGCGGCGGTTACGACGAAGTAGCGCCTGTGCTGTGCCGCTTCCTGGACAAGGCTCACAGACAGCTGTGGTCAATGAAGCAGTCTGGTGAGTTGTCAGCAACACAGCGGCAGCGTGCTGCGCTTGATGCTGATGACATCAGCATTGAGCTGGGTGGGGAGTGCCACCCGCGCCTGTCCTGCGCCCGGGAGTCATCGCTGTACAGTGGCATCAGCGACGACTGTGGCCTGGCTGGCGGCGTGTGCAGCCACGGCCAGCCGCTGCTTGGCACGTTCATGACTATGCCAGCACCTGAGCGCTTTGTTTACTACGACTTAGCGCTGCAGGAGCTGCTGCTGTCCGCGCGCGTGGACATCATGTACCTGGATACAGGCTGCAGCTACTCCCGCCACAGGCAGCTGTACCTGCCTGCAGCGCCTGGGCCGTGCCACATCCGTGTGCCGTGGTGGCATGCCAGGGGGCACGGCGTGCGCTGCTGCCTGAGCAACTCTGGCCTCTACCTGCCTGGTGAGTTGTTGCAAGTGTTGGCCTACTGTGATACAGTAGCATGCATGCTAGTGCTTCTAGTATGTTGTGGACACCGCAGTTAAAAGCATTTGACTGCAGCAACAAATGTCACTTGCCAACAAAGATATCTCCATGCAACCACAATGCGCATTGAGCGCAGGCCTACTGGGCTGCCAGTGCCTTGAGCAGCAGTAATGCATAGCACGTTGGGCAGATCAGTAGCTACGTGCGTGCTGCAGCGCTGATATGTGCTGCCGAGTGCGCTGCCGCCCGTCGTTCAAACAAGTGTTTCACTATTCTGCAGGTGCCTGCCGCCGGGTTGGTGAGACGTGTGAGCAGCTGTGGGCTCAGCTCAAGCCCCTCGCCTCGCTTACCAGGTACATGGCCAAGCCCAACTACCTGGACTGCATTGATGATTGCCTCGGCTTTGTTGCAGCAGCGCGCATGGCAGAGTTTGTGCCGTTTATGGCGGAGCAGCACAAGAGCAACCTGCGCAAGCTTGGTGAGCAGCCTTGTGTTGCACCTGCCTTTGGCTTAGGCGGACATGCATTGTGTAACTGACCTCTTTACCACTGCGACCAAGTTGCTTATTTTGGCAGTGGGTGTGCCAGCCACAGCGTTCATGCATGCATAATGGTGCTCATGACAGGGGGCATGCCTTTTACGTGCATTGCAATGCTGAACTTTCAAGCGGCTGTCCTCTGCCTACCGCTGGCTTGCTGCTTAGCACGCGTATTTGCTGAATTGTGCTATGCCCTTGACGTGACGTGCGCTGCTTCCTGTTGTCCTGTGCAGAGGAGTGCCGCAGCCGCTACAAGGACCTGGTGAAGTTGGCAGGCAAGCAGGGGTTGTCTGAACTGCAGCTCATGCAGGCAGCGGTGGACTCCTGCGGCTGCAACAGCACAGTAGCAGCGCCTGTTGCGCAGGATGATGAAGCTGTGCGGCTAAAGCTGCTGGTGAGCATCAGCCTGTCCTCTTGCTTTCAGCCAAGAATGCATGCACACATGCAGAGTACTTGCCCAGTACAAGTCATGTGCTCTGCTGTTCCTGCAGGTTTGTGTGCCAATGCCACCTGCAAGGCTGCAGCTGTCAAGCGCTCTCTTCTTATATGCTGTTCAGTGCATATCACAACATAGATGTTGTTGCGACGCCTGCCCTGCGCGCTGCCTTGCTACCGCCCCACTGCCATCTAATCTTTCAGGTTGATTATGTCCGCAATGAGAAGCAGCTCAGAGCACTTCAGCAGCTGCACAGCAACGCCACTGCCCTCTCTGTGGCACTGCCTGGCAATGCGGGCCGCACACTGCATGCACGCGGCCAGGATGCCACGCGGCAGCAGAAGCTTGCAGAGAAGTTGGGCGCGCTGATGACCAAGCTGAACATTACAGATCCGCTGGAGCCCAGCAGCGATGAGTACAAGGCAGGTTTGGCTGCTCTGCGGGATGAGCAGCTGCAGAGCATGCAGGCAGAGATAGAGAAGCTGGTGTCTGCGCTTGCAGTGCTGAAGCATCAGCGACAGCAGCAGGGGGCAGCAAGCAGCATCACGCGCTCGCAGAAAAAGCAGGCCGAGTCTAGGCGCAAACGCGTGCGGCAGCTGGTGGGCATGATGCACAGCTGGCAGGTGGTGGACGCCCCCAGCAGCAGCGTAGTTGAGCAGCTGCCTGCAGCCTGGACGGAGGTTGAGGTCACCCAGCTGTTCAAGGGCGAGTACCCGTGGCGGGTTGGGGCAGACGGCAGCGCTGGTGCCGTTGCAGCAGTGCTGGCAGAGCGCTACTGGGACGTGTGCGCAGAGGTGAGCCAAAGTTATGGTTACAGGCAGTGTTCAGCTATAGTGGCACAGCTACATGTGTTGATGCCTACTCGGTGCTGCTGCATGTGCTGATTAGCTGCAGGCTTGCAGTGTTATTGTACCTTGACATAGGCAGCGCTGCAAGTGCAGCGTTTGCTGTGTTCAAATCCATATCCTCATGCTTCATGGTGTTGTTGCATATTGCAATTTGTGCCGCAGGAGGCCAGGACGATTGAAGAGCTGATGATGCAGCGCTTTGAGCGGGAGCGCGCCAAGCAGTACTTCCTGCACGTGAGCCGTGTATGCAAGGAGGCCAGTCAAGTGCAGCAAGAGGCAGCAGAGGAGCTGCAGGCTAGTGTGGAGGAGAGCATAACTGTAGATGGGCCTGGTTGCACTTCAGCACTGAAACATGTGCTGCAGCAGAGTGCTATGCATGGAGCCCTTGCGGTGCTGCTCAGCCGCAATGCTGCAAAGCACCAGCAATGGTATCAACAAGCACTTGACAGCTTTGCAAAGCTGACTGCCTGAGCCAGAGCATGTAGCATGTGCAGCAGCTGTGTGTCTGCATGCTGTGTGCAGGGTGCAATGTGCAGCACACATGCAGTTGGGTGGAAGTACATGCATGTGACTGCCCTGCTGCGTATCATGCGCCACGATGGCCTATTGCGGCGTGGTCAGCATGTAGCCTTCTATTACTGTTATTGTTTATGTGCATTTGCATTTGTATTTGATTGCTTTGCGGTGAATTGACAGTAGGCTGTAGCTACAGTTGCTTCAGTGGCAGTGCCACTCCACTCACTTAGTTGATTGTGATGCATGGCATTGCCCTGCGCGTGACGCACAGCAGCAGGAACAGTGCTTACATGTTGTCAACGAGCTGATGATTGTGCTGCAATGCCATCAGCCTGAGCCAATGATGTTTTGATGCTAGGGCTTGATTTGGTGTTATAATGATGATGATTAGCTGGGAACCTGTTTTCTGTTCAGGTCAGATCGTGTTGGCCTGGCATTATTGATGATAATAATAATAATCAATCCTTGTAAGCCATACCTTTCGGCATCGGCAACCGCGCCTCACCCACTGGGGAGGCGGAAAGCAGACTGATTATTCTCTCTATTTTCGGTGCAAGGTAGACCACCCAGACCCTTACACCCCTTACTAGGCAGCATGTGGGAATCACCCCATACGGTGGACTGCATACCTAGCAGGGCCGGTGTGTATATAGCCAGCAATCGACGGAGTCCTGCGGAGAGTCGCGAGGACATTAGCAGCATCCTTCCTTCGGCTTTCGCCGACTGTATCCCTGAGTCCAGGGACATACTGCTTAGGGCATTATTGATGATGATGGAATGGCCAGCCTGGCACGTGTGACACATGTAATGAAGAGCAGATACATGTAAAATATGCCATACTATTACTGGTACGATCACACAGCTGGCACTGTGCAGTGCGTGCCGACAGCTGATGATGGGTCACAGTTGTTGCATCATGCGCCAGTGGCAGGTCCCGCATCTTCCGCTCCTGAGGGGCGCGGGGCCGATGGCGTTGATGCTATGGCTTAATGGGTAACATGATGATGATGATGCGCCAGTGGCAGGTCCCGGCCCTGTGCATGGCATGCACTGCAACCGTCTGCGTGACGCAAAGTTGGATCCACTGGGCCTCTGGCCCCACCTATGCGGTGGTATGAGGCGCCTTGCCTTGACAGCTTGTCAGGATGCACCCGCATCTGGTATTGAAAGACTGCTTTTCCAACGCCGGCCTGGCAAGTTGCCGCTGTCACGGTGACAGTGTGCGCAGCTTCTCCAGGTGCACAACTGCATCAGTCAAAGCACAGCAGGCACTGTACCCCTGCCTGAAATGCTGAGTCATGGAGTCTGCTCTGGCACAACCAGGGTAGCCTACCGGGTATGTTGAACTATTTGTGACCCTTGCTCATAGGTTGCGCACACTTCACCCACAGCCTCAAAACTGAGATGCTGGGTGCGGCACTGACTGTCTCACCATAGTGGCAGCCATCACAGTCACTGTAGGCTACTAGTACTGTAATGAAGAGTAATAGTAATACTACTGTTCTGAGTAATGCCACTCAAGGGTGAAGGCACTGCCATGCTATGCTGCAGTCACTGCAGGCTGCAGGCTGCCATTGGCATGGCATGCTATCATAGCCGGGCCGGCAGTGACTGCACTAGACGAGACTGCGTTGATGATGACGAGACTGCGTTGCCATCATCAGCAATCATCAATGATTGCCCAACTGCTTGCGTTCTCATCAGCACCAGACGTCCTGAAAGGAGGTCAGCTGCATCCTGCAACAATACTATGATGGCACCAGCTAGACAGCCCAGCCAGTTGGCTGATTCTGGCATCGTTTGGAACGGTGTGCCTGTGCCTGTTGTATCAGAGTACTGCTACCTTGGCCTGTGGTTCAACAATGCCTGCAACTGGAATACGCACTTTGAGAAGATGTTGGCAAAAGTGCATCGTGTGAAGGGTGGGCTCATGCCAGTCTGGAAGAGCCGGCTCATCAGCGTGGAAGTAAAGCGTATCATTCTGCTTACATGCGTTCGCCCGATTGTTGAATATGGCAGCGAGGTCTGGTTTCCGTCAACTGCAAGGCAACTGCAACAGATTGACAAAGTGCAGACTGACATCATCAAGTGCTCAATGCGTTGTGGCAAGGAGCGCCCTTGCACTTCACTTGTTCTGGCTGAATGGGGTGTGAAGCCATTGCACATGTGGCTTCATCAGAGGGCGATGGAGTATTACTTTAGGGTTCAGCGTATGCAGAACTGTCGGTTGCCACATCAGGTGTTTTCAGCTGAGTGGAAGCGCCCTAGTGGTGCTGTTGCGGTGACACCTTGGCATAAGTATGTGCAGAGTTTGCTTTGCAAGTATGGTGTGGATGTTGAGGCGGCGGCTGATCGAGCTAATGCGTGCAAGAATCACATCAACCGTCAGGTCAGGAAGCTGCATGCAGACAGAATTGTTTGTGAATCACTGCAGCACTCTACTTTGAGCCGTTACATCACGCATGTGCACCCTACACATGCTGATGCCATGCGTTTTAAAAGGGCTAGGCCCTTTTTGTGTTCTGGTGCGCCAACGCGTGGTATTGAGTTGCTGATGCGTGTTCGAATGGGCTGTCTTTGTGTGCATGAGCGTACCAGTCGTTATGGTGGCAGCAGAGCTGATTCTAACACAGCATGTCCTGCTTGTGGTCAGGGTGTTGAGTCTTTGTCACATCTGATGTTTGATTGTCCCGCTACTTCTGCTCAGAGGGATACTATGCTTGATGAAATTCGGTCTGTTTTGCGTGATGTTGCTGGCGGCGCTGAAAAATTGCGCAATGTGTTGTCGTTGACTGATGCATCCACCAAGTTGTTGCGTTTTGTTTCTGATGATATTTGGGGTAGTAGGGGGGTGTGCCGAGTGATATCTAGGAGCATTGCTGAGTATCTTGTCCAAGCTTGGGATGTGCGTAATATTTGCAAACACAATGGAGCAGTGCTCCCTCTTTCTTCCGCTCCTGAGGGGCGCGGGGCCGATGGCGTTGATGCTATGGCTTAATGGGTAACATGATGATGATGATGAATACTATGATGGTACCAAGCGCAGCTGTGCTGACCACCAGAGTGTGCTCAGTGAGGTGTTGGGTGGGAGGAAAGCTGAGGGGAAGGATTCTTATGTGCTGTTTGTTGACACCTATAAGGCTTTCCCAACAGTGTGGCTTGATGGGCTCTTTCAAAAGCTGTGGGACAAGGGTGTGCGTGGAAAGATGTTCCGTGTACTCTACAACTTGTATCAGGGTGCACGCCGTGTGGTGTCTCACGAAGGTCATGTCACTGAGAGCTTCACATGTGACCTTGGTTTGCATGAGGGCGATGTTATTTCCCCCACACTGTACCTGTACTTCATTGATGATCTGCTGCATGAGGTGCATGCAAAGCACCCTGGAATCACCCTTATGGGCCCTTGTGACGAACCTGCTGGTCAGGTTGTGGCAGCCATGCAGGCTGATGACTTTGTTGCTGTGTGCGGATCTCTGGCTGAGGTTCAGGCTGTGGCTGCAACAGTTTATGAATACAGTTGTAAGTGGCGGTTCAAGCTGAATAGCTTGAAGTCTGCTGTCATGCATGTCTCACCAGCTAGACAGCCCAGCCAGTTGGCTGATTCTGGCATCGTTTGGAACGGTGTGCCTGTGCCTGTTGTATCAGAGTACTGCTACCTTGGCCTGTGGTTCAACAATGCCTGCAACTGGAATACGCACTTTGAGAAGATGTTGGCAAAAGTGCATCGTGTGAAGGGTGGGCTCATGCCAGTCTGGAAGAGCCGGCTCATCAGCGTGGAAGTAAAGCGTATCATTCTGCTTACATGCGTTCGCCCGATTGTTGAATATGGCAGCGAGGTCTGGTTTCCGTCAACTGCAAGGCAACTGCAACAGATTGACAAAGTGCAGACTGACATCATCAAGTGCTCAATGCGTTGTGGCAAGGAGCGCCCTTGCACTTCACTTGTTCTGGCTGAATGGGGTGTGAAGCCATTGCACATGTGGCTTCATCAGAGGGCGATGGAGTATTACTTTAGGGTTCAGCGTATGCAGAACTGTCGGTTGCCACATCAGGTGTTTTCAGCTGAGTGGAAGCGCCCTAGTGGTGCTGTTGCGGTGACACCTTGGCATAAGTATGTGCAGAGTTTGCTTTGCAAGTATGGTGTGGATGTTGAGGCGGCGGCTGATCGAGCTAATGCGTGCAAGAATCACATCAACCGTCAGGTCAGGAAGCTGCATGCAGACAGAATTGTTTGTGAATCACTGCAGCACTCTACTTTGAGCCGTTACATCACGCATGTGCACCCTACACATGCTGATGCCATGCGTTTTAAAAGGGCTAGGCCCTTTTTGTGTTCTGGTGCGCCAACGCGTGGTATTGAGTTGCTGATGCGTGTTCGAATGGGCTGTCTTTGTGTGCATGAGCGTACCAGTCGTTATGGTGGCAGCAGAGCTGATTCTAACACAGCATGTCCTGCTTGTGGTCAGGGTGTTGAGTCTTTGTCACATCTGATGTTTGATTGTCCCTCTACTTCTGCTCAGAGGGATACTATGCTTGATGAAATTCGGTCTGTTTTGCGTGATGTTGCTGGCGGCGCTGAAAAATTGCGCAATGTGTTGTCGTTGACTGATGCATCCACCAAGTTGTTGCGTTTTGTTTCTGATGATATTTGGGGTAGTAGGGGGGTGTGCCGAGTGATATCTAGGAGCATTGCTGAGTATCTTGTCCAAGCTTGGGATGTGCGTAATATTTGCAAACACAATGGAGCAGTGCTCCCTCTTTCTTCCGCTCCTGAGGGGCGCGGGGCCGATGGCGTTGATGCTATGGCTTAATGGGTAACATGATGATGATGACTATGATGGTACGTACCAGTAGTATCTACTCTGACGGTGAGACATCATGTCAGCCTGACAGGCTGTCCCTGCGCGCATTCGCTGGGCCCCTTTGTCGAAAAGGCCAGACACTGCCACTAGCACACAGGTTGCGCAAACTTGGCCAGTTGGGTTGGCAACTCTTTGCTGCTGCCAGCAGCACATTGCGGCAACGCAAAGCCGTCCAAGAATATGCAATGTGTGTCTGCAGCCCCAGGCCACTGTTCAGTGTTTACATCATACTGCAATAGACTCTGTTGCCATGACGCCCCAACCACTGTATGGTGCAGCCACAGCTGATGCCATCAGTATGGCATACTATAGTAGCACGGTGCTGCATGCGCATGTCACATCAGTCCAGGTCAGCTCTGCTGCACCGTGGCACGGGCGCCCTCCAAACCAGCCACGTTTTTTTTCCAGCCACGTTTCAGGGCTTACTTCCAAAGTTCCAGGTGCGCAGCTGCGTCATCAAGGCACGCCAGGTGCTTGATCTAAACTGCTCTATTACACGCTCCACAAATGCAGGCACTGCACCGAGGAAGTACAGGCCACAACCTTCATGGTATAGTTACATGGATCACTCCTTGATACAGCAAGCCAAAAACTCAAACTTTGCTATGATGTCCACTATGTGAGCCTCTCCTGAAGGTCAGTTTGTTCAACAAAAGCATGGCATGCCCTGCTGGCTTGACTACCATCATGCATTGAAGACGAGCATGATGATGATGATGATGAAGACGAGCATGGTGCTCACACCTCCGACCAAGTATACATACTGCAGACCCCAGGCACAACCGTTGTGTGTCATGGCATGACGCAGCTAGCACTGTGTGAACTTTTAAAGGTTAGACAATACTATAGATTTGAAGGTGATGCAGGTGCTCGCCCAGCACAAAGCATGCATCATCATGTTACCCATTACAACAAGCACCAAAGCATGCACGCAACGCTGAAGTGTGCAGAGCTGCATGTAAGGGCGAAGTGCGCAGAGCTACATTCTTCATGCCAACACAGCAGCTGACTTAACAGTCAGGCACAACCTCGGGCCATTGACAGCACTCATCACCACTCAGCACATACGCGCCTACAGCGTAGCTAGAATAAGCCCTTTGCACCCCCAACATGCACCCTGTGAGTTGCAGTGTGGCCTGCATCAAGTGACAGAGACTGAGACATGGCTGAGTAAACCAGGCAGCTGAGTCTGCTAGTTACACAGCCGGTGCAAACAGCCGGCTTTTGACTGGCAACAAGTGCAGCAACGCCATTAACACATACATGTGCAACGCCGCTACCACGGATGTGGCAGCTCAATACATCAACAGCAATGGTGGACAACACATGCCACCTCACATGTTAGATTCAAGCACACTAGAGAGTAGCGTTCAGCCAGCAACCCATCAGTGCAATCGCAAACTGTCAATAACAAGATCCTACTGCACTGAACTCATGCAATTGCATAATGCCAATCGCTGCACAAACAATTGGTGAGTCTTGAACTGCTGTCGAGGCTGCCGGCTGATACCCACCACATGCAGACCTATCTTCAAGCAGATACATAAGGTGAGACACTGCAGAAACAACTGCAGTGCACTCATCAACCATACAATCAACCATGCATCATTTGGCGCCCCTGTGCGCCACATGCCACTGCAGCAGAAGGACTGTTATGACCCCATTGAAAACTTGGCTGTGTTCACCTGAGTCCGTGCCTGCTGCACAGCCTTCTTCACCCGACCGGATGGCTTGACACCCCCCCCACAAGCTTCTCAGCATATGCAACATCAGCCTCAACGCCTGCTACACTGCTGGCACCTGCCGCCAGGCGTGCAGGCACGCCTGCAAGCGCGCTCAGCATGCCATCCTCGTTGATGACCTGCAATGCACAACCAGCAGTTGTTGTAAACGCATGCCGAACGGTATTGCCAACGCGATGCAGGGGCATCTTAGCTGCTTGCAGGAAGTACATGGGGCAGGAACTGCCACTGGTTGAGTACAACAACATTTCCAGCACGCAAAATTAGGAGCCATCTTCCAACAGCACTTACCCGGACATCTGGAGCTAGCTGCTGCACCATCTGCTGCTGCACCCTTGTGACAGGGGAGTCGAAGCCAATTGGCAGTGCTGCTCGCTGGGCAGCTGCCACCACTTTCGCATCTGCCGCTGCTGATGATAATTCTTGGCTGTTGCCCATCACAGCTTGCGTGGCGCGGCTGACACCAGCAGCAGCTTTGCGCTGCATGCCCGGCCGCGCCGCAGTGGCAGCGACAGCTTTGCCATCCATCTGCTGCTGCTGCTGCTGCTTGCTGGGTGCAGGTTGGCTGGCCGCACCCTTCGCTGCCGCCACTGCTCTGGGTGGAGCAAAACCGCCCCCAGCAACTCCAGCAGCGGCTGTGGCATACTTGGCATTGCCACCCGTGCCTGAGGCCTCTCCGGGCCGCCCCCGCTGCTGCTGTTGCTGCTTCTGCCGCTGCAGCTCCTGCCGCTGCTGCTCCTGCTCCTTCTTGCGCTGCGGCAGCAAAGCCACAGCCAACAACACACAACAACAACACACAATCAGGAAGGTAGCCATACAAAGGGACATGCCAGGCGCAAGCTGTAAATGACATCCATGGCTCACTGCTGCCCTGTGACATCGCATCTGCCAGCTCGCATGGACTCTAGCCACGGGTGCACTGCAAATGATGCTTAAATGAAACGTTGTGACACATGC
>CADDIJ020001171.1:0-16109 GCA_902809745.2 Tetradesmus lagerheimii | reverse complement strand
CCGGCCAACATACCTCCACCACAAGATCCCTGAAACTCCTCCACCGACGGGCCGCACCCCTAGAACGCACCAACCCTCCTGCGGCACTGGCTGCCGCCATGGTTGGCCGCCCCACACAGCATGCAGCAGTGGCCCTTGCTCGCAAACTTGCACTCGGGCCTGGGGCAGGACCCATGCTGCCAGTAGTTCAGGCACACATCATTGCGGCCAACACCAGCCGGCAGCAGCGGCTCAATCTCCTGCATCAATCCTGCCGTGCCTCCACTGCTGGCACCGCGCCGGAAGCGCTGCGGCTGCAGTGGCTGACCCAGCAGCTGCTGCAGCATGTCCTTGAGCCCTGACATCTGCAGCTGCGGCAACTGTCGCGGCGGCGCGGTAGGGCTGGGCTGCTTGCTGCTGACTGCAGCCTTGGCTGCCTCAAGTGCATACTGGTGCTTGACCAGCAGCCTATAGTCAATCACCCCATCTAGTGTTCCCCAGCTGAAGACGCTCTGCGTACTCCCAAACATCAGCTTGCTGTTTTCATTGAACACCTTCAGCCGCACATCTCTGTCATACAAAAGGAACAGCAGCCACATGCTGCTCGACCCCATCATGTATTCCGCTGCTGCCTGCCGCATACGCGGGCGGAACACAGTCTCGTATGCCACCAGCTCGCTGCCCTGCAGGTAACCTGCTGCCTTAAAGCCAGTGACCCAACGCTGTTCCGCATCCTCCCAGCACACAAAGTTAGGCAGCTTGCGCAGCAGCTCCGCATCGGAGCACACACTCGTGCGTGCTGGCAGAGATCCCAGCGACTGCTCCGCAATGAGCCTACCGCTGCCCTGCTCCACGCGCAGCACGTTCTCAACATGCCCAGCCCCCTCAAGCCCGCTACCAGCAAAATGCTCCACCCCATAGAACACCTTCTGACTCCTAACCCCTTCCATGCAGGCGCTGCTGCAGCTGAAAGCCGCAGCAGCACCGCTGCCAGCCGCGCCACGCACACCAGCAGCCAGGTGCTGCACACCCACACCAGACACTCCACCATCACCGCAAACCACACCAGCCCCCAGCTCAGGCTCCTGCAGCAGATCACACAACCCACCAGCAGAGACGCCGCTTGCAGGAAGCCCCGTTGCCAGCAGTCCCTTGGCCTGCTCTTCAATCTCCGGCATGGACTTGGCGATGTTGCCGATGGTGGTGTCCGTTGGCAGGAAGTCCAGCCCAGCAGCTGCCCCAGCGCCAGGCGCGGCCGCTGCTGCTGCTGAAGAGGAGGCAGGCGGGAAAAAGGGCTGTGCGCACAGCAGCCGCTCCATGGCTGCCTGCTGCCGACCAATCATGGTCTGCTGCTGCTCAACCAATGCCTTCATATCAGATACGTCCATGCGTAATGCTTCCAACTCAGCCTTCCCCTCTTGACCGCTGCTGCTGTCATGCATAGGCCCAGCTGCCGCTGCTGCTGCGTCTTGCACATTTCCGGCAGCCAGGGTGAGCCCATCCAGGGCTGCAGCTACCGCCTCTAAGTCATCGTCTGGTACCATTATACCATGCTCGGCCAACAGCTTCAGCACCGCCACGCCATTCGCCATGGCCAGATTTGAATCTATCGCAGTGAACGGTTCGTCGACAGGAATCGGCACAATCGAATATATGTGAGTATAATTTCTTTCGATATCTAATTCGCTGTTCCCGGACAGCATTCACACGTAGGATGGTGATTCACCGGCACCCAAGTGGCACACGGGCAAACGCGCATGCACAAACGTTGCTCCCGTACAATCAAACAGCTGGCATTCAAGCCAAGCTGTATCTGCTTTAGTAGGGCGAGATCACACTACCATGCACTTGAGCCCTGATGACAACAGCCTAATCAAACTAACACCTCTCAGTCCTCATGATCCCTGCAGCACAAAACGTGCTTACCAAATGAGCTCATGGCTAGCAGGCTCAAGACCACCTAGCTCCATGGCGGTGCACGAGTCTTCGGCCTCGGGTGCAGTGAGTGTCTCCAGCTCCTGCTTCGCCGGCAACTCCTCCTCCCATGGCCTTGGCTTCACTCCTGTGTTCACGGGCGGATCCCACAGGATGATCACCGGCCATTGAGAAGCTTGTTCCACCCACCTGTCCCCGGATGGGATAGAGAACAAGCCCTCCGTTCCCGCAGGGTACTCGTGAATTACCCTCATCCCCTGCGTCAGCTTCCACCACGGCTTCCCGTCCCACTTGGGCAGGATAAACACGCCGCATGTCGTCTCCGGTGCGGTCTTCTTACAATCCAGGTAGTGCCTCAGATATTGGCCAGCATGCCGGAAAGGCACATTCAGCCATACTGACTCGCCGCCGACATTAGCCTTGCGGAAGTCAGTGAAGCCCTTGTAGAACTTGTCAGCCTGGGCAGTCTCCTCACGTGCGCAGGCGTCCACTGAGAATGGCCCGTAAGCATCGGGATACTTGACCTTCTCCAGGCGGTTGAACAGCCAGTAGGTACAGTCCCGCAGTCGTCCACAACGACGGGTACCCGCTTTTCCCTGGGCTGCACTGGATGCTCCAGGCTCACTAGGCCTTTGTGAGCCTTCTACCCGGCGTGAGTCTCTCACAGGCGCACGGGGCTGAGCCTGCTCAATGCGCACAGTACGACCCACACTACTGCACGCGCCCTTCAGTTTGACCGTGCAGAGGTGTCCCCATCACGCTGCTTGTACGCTTGCAGCTTCTTGCAATCCCGCCGCTTGTGCCCCGGCTTGCCACAGTAGAAGCACTTGAGCGGCTGGTTCCTGGGTTTCTGCGGCTCCATTGCTCCGAGCTCCATGGGTGCCGGTCCGCCCCTTGCAACCGCTCCACGGTTGTTGCTGCTCATGTTGACGAAGCGGCTGTTGCCGTTTCGACCACGCTCCCACACCATCGAGTCTGCCTTAATGGCAAGCTCCACGGCGTCATGCAGTGTGGTTGGCTGCTGCAGCTTGACGTGAATGCGCACCTCCGGCTTCAGACCGCGGATGAAGCGATGAATGCGGTCGTTCTCGTCCATGTGCGGCAGCTCCAGCATGTAGGTGTTGAACTCCTGGGCATAGGCGAACACGCTACGTGTTTGGGTGAGCCGGTCAAGCCTCTCCCGCGCGTCCACCTCTGGGTCAACAGGGGTGAAACGGGCGATAAAGGCCTTCTTGAACTCATCCCAAGAAGCGTAGGGCTGAGCCTTGCCCACCGCCACAGCCTGCTCATGCTGGCGGTACCAGTTGAGGGCTGAGTCCTTGAGGTAGGCCGCTGCCACCGTCACAATGGAAGAGCTGCTGAGGTTGGCGCCCTCGGCCGCAAGGTACGTCTCCATCTTGTGGCACCAATTGACAGGGGTAGGCTGCCTGCCATTGGTCTCTGGTGGCTTGGGGAGCTTCAGCTTGCTTGTAGGCACAGCACTGGTCTGCTGCTGCAGCATCTGCTGAAGCGCGTGCTGAAGCTGAGCCACCTGCTGCTGTAAGGCCAACATCTCCGGCGACACTCCAGATCCCTCCATGGCTGCTTAGCAAGCGGACTCACAATCAGAGACGCCCCTGGCCTTGGCCTCCTTAGTGATGTGCTCCTCTATTGCCGTGTGAAGAAGATTCCGGAGCTTCTCCTGGTGTGCGCGGAGCTCTGCCGCCTGGGCTGCCCGAATGCGCGCACAAACGTCTTTTAAAAGGGATTAGCTTGCGCACCTCCTTCTTGAAGCACTGGGGCTTCACGGGCGTGGCTGAGGTTTGGTGAGGATGTTGAGAATCTTCCGGATGCGCGGAGAGTAGGTTGAAGACTTGGGAATTTTCTTGGCTGGATGCTTCTTGATGTTAGTGGAAGGCTTAAGGCAATGATAGTCGGTCTTGGCAGGAAGGTTCCGGATAGGAGTAGAAGTGACGAACTCCACGCCGTTGAGCTCAAAGGTTGTCCGGAACTTGGCGACGCTTGGGTGCGAGGGAGGCTCCAGAAACTTCACCTTGGGTACAGGCTTCTCCGGATTATACTTGCCTGGCATATGCCGGAAGCTTGTAGAATCTCCAGGACTCCTCGGTGTTCGTAGACAATCTCAGCTACCACTTGTCACGCCTTGTCGGCGGATCCTTTGGCAACTAAGGTCTTCTATAGCGATTCGACGTAGGCCGTAGTTGTATAGAAGGCTCAGTTAGTTACCAAGGGAAGGCTTCACACAATAGACGAGGCTACGAGGACTTGAGAGGTCTGATGGAAAGACTTCTTGAGTGAATACTTCTTGTTGAGTGAGGAGAGGCCCCCTCTATTTATAGCCTTGGCGAAAACCTACAACGCCTCCTCAACTGCCTACAATTGGAACATTCTGGACCAAGGAAGCTTCTAGACAATCCTAGAACATACTACTTCCGGAAACATCTACATCCTTCCGGAGACTTCTAGAACTTCGGGAACATCTGGAACCTTCTGGAAACATCCAGAACCTTCTAGAGCCTTCCAGAAACTTCCGGTTCCTTCAACCTTACAGGAAGTATGGATCATCCAACACCAACATCAGCTTCACTGCAGCACAGGCAATTGCACACAATGTGGAGCCAGTGAGCCATGCTTTCCTGACATCAACAGTAGTAGCATTCAGGGAGCTTGTCAACACCCTAAAAGTCAGAACAGGCACATTCTACCCCCAGAAACGGGCGTGTTGGTACGGCAGGGCTGCATCAGACCAATGTACAGTGTGTGGCCAACCAGATGGCACGCTGCATGCAGTAAGTGGCTGCCCAGCACTGTCACTGGCAGTCACAAAAAGGCACAATGAGGCTGTCACATTAGTTTCCAAAGCAATACTCACCGGTGAATGCGGGGCACAGGTAGTTTCAATGGACGTCAGTACTGCCGTGCAACAAAACGAGGGCATCCAAGAGACATCACAGTCCATTCCAACCAGAATCCTACCACCAAGTATGCCGAGGGCAGAAAAGGAAGCCCTAGTAAAGGCGCACAGACCGGACGTCGTCCTATACAAGGGGAGGCAAGGTGATCAGCGCAAACGCAAATACACATTTGTGGAAATAAAATACTGCAGAGACACCCAACCGCAGGATCAAATCATGCATGCTCAGGAACAACACCATGAGCTGATGCAGGCAATTAGGAAATACAGCAAGAAAGACGAGCTTGACATAGAACTGATAGTCATACCCCTAGGGGTCGCTGGCACAGTCTACAAAAGCGCCAAGAAGTCGCTGCACCAGCATCTGGGTGTAACTGGCCCTGCACTGGACACGCTCATGCGCCGCCTGCACATGCATGCTGTCCACACACTCACCAGGATCATCAGGTACAGACGTATCAAAATGGGCACCCGCACAGGCAAGCAATGGCACCCCTGCAGTAGCAGCGAAGCCAGCAGCAGCATTCAAAGCAGCAGCGGCATAACTCAGAAAGCCGTCCGAAAAAGGCAGGGCACAAAGCTGCCCAACTACAAGCGCAAGAAACGCAAGAAAAAGAAAGGTGGCCAACTCACCTTTATGGCGTAATGCTGGGGTTGAATGGGGCTGGCAATCTGGGGGGGGGTGGATGCATGTTGGAGGTGGGGAGCAGCAGCAGCAGTGGTGGTGTGCTGCTGCCTGCCAGTCTGGGCCTCGTTCTCTGCTGGGGCCATATGTATTGATTCTCTGATTTTCTATGTATGGAGTGGAAGAGATCGAGCTCTTGCTGGAGCTGAGAACGTGTAGCGAGGGGCAGTGGAGTGGCCTGCCTCCTCGGAGAGTCAGATTCTATTCAGCTCTTCAGGGACAGTATTGTGTCGGATTGGATTTTTGAAGCGACTCGTAGGGGAAGTGAGGGAGTCCCGGAGTACAGCCCTCTGGGTTTTTTTGTGGTTCGGCCCAGCCCTTTGCTCTTCGTTAATTCCTCTCCATCAAAAGAGAATAGAAACTTGTAACTTGTAACTGGACAACATGGTTCCATTGCACCTTCTCCAGGACTTGACAGCAGTATCTATCCCTTTCCCTTAGAAGACTTTTTTTACCACTATAAAACCCAAATAAAGCACTTGCAGGTGCGTTCAGCTCTGGAAGGTATCACTTTGACTGCTATTTTTTTTTTGCGGGAAGGGTCAGCGTTGATATTTAAGCCTACAGACGCTATCGAACTGGTCCTGGGCCACTAAACGATTTTATAAATACTAATAAAGTCTGTAGTTCCAACCACAAAGGTGCTGAACGCATGCGCAGGAAAGGTCGAAGCCAGTAATTTGCGCTGCCAAGGCGTACTCGTCACCTGGCAGTGGTAATTTGCGCTTGACAGATGTTATTGGGAGCTTTCAGTGGTAATTTTAGCTGCTCTTGGGAGCTTTCAGAAGTAATTTCAGATGCTGTTACTTGTAACTTGTTGAAAAAGTCTCGCAGCAAGCAGTGAACAGGAGCATGATCATGTTTTAGTGTTGGGGATGTATGCTTTTGCCGAATGGACCTCGGTTCTGTGTCAGCGGGAGCAGATTATTTGAGTTTTTTGGAATGAGGCAACCGATAAAGCGAGCTGTTTGCTTGTTGTTGTACTGAAACTTGCTGTTAATTGTACTAAAAACTGAAGTTTTGTACTAAACATCATTGTATGTGAACGGGCACAGGTATTAAGCTCCCCATTCTTCATATTCTGGCCACGTGCCTTGGATTCCAAAAAACCGTAAACTATCCAGCTGGTACAGCCTAGAACATCTTACATTCGTATCTTTACCTTCAGCGGCACATCCACTGCTTTTCCAGGAGGTACGTGTCATGCTCCCTGTGCAAGAAGCAACCTGGCTTTGCATCAGGGTGCCATGGCAGCGTGTCTGACATGCGCACAGGGTATCGTCCAACCCCCTCCAGGCCTGCCCAGTCCAAGTCCACAAACCTAACATCCCAAACTTGACCGCTGCTGCTGCTGCTGCTGTGCCGCACCATGATGTTTGGCCCACGGCAATCTCCATGCACTGCGGGCCCCTTGATGTTACCTTGCTTCACCTGTATGCTATGGGCCTTCTCCAGCGCCCCCTTCACAGCTTGCAAGCACTGCTCTTTGTCAGCATCACTGTAACTGCTGCTGCCAAGCCACGGCTGCTTGGATAGCTGCCACAATGGCACCCAATCAGGTCCCAAAAACTCCATTGCCACCAAATTGTAGCCCCCAGGCAATGCCTGACACCGGTGCAGCTGTGGCACAAGTCCGGCTGACTGCCAGGCTTCATGCACCTGCACAAACAAGGAACAGAAGCGGCACTTGTGCATGTATTCTTTGCAGCCTTCTGTCAAAATGCGGTGTGGATGGTCGACATGCCATGTCACCTGGGTGTGCTGGGCCAAACAGTCAATCTTAGTAGAGGAAGCCCTGGCTCATGCCCTGCAACACCACATCCCTCGCAGGGCCATGAGCTCAAATAAAAGTGTTGCAATGCTGGCCATGGCTGCATTGACATTGACATTGCTGCATCACCGCTTCCGCAAAGCTGGCCTTGCTAGACATTACACAGGTGAATGCGCTTTGCGCTGTGTGCACTCTTGGCAGTGTGTGACTCACATGTTTTGGGTAGGGCGTGCTGGTGAACTTGATGAACTCGCACACGCCATTGGCTCCCTGGGCTGAGTACAACACCTTTGTGGCATGGTCAAGAAGCAGCTCTGGCATGCTTTTTAGGGTGCTGTTGCTGCTGCTGCTGGTGGTGCTGCTGCTGCTGCTGAGCAGAGGGTAAGGCAGCAGCAATGCAGCCTTTTCAGAAGCAGGCGCTGCAGTCACACGCCAACTGGCCACTTGCTGCACCTGCTGGGGCTTGAGCTGTGCCCCAAACAGAACTTCTTGATAGTCCACACCCAACGCTTTCAAAGCCACCAGCACCTGCCCTGCCTGCTCCGCCAGGTTTGACGAGCATCCTACTTTGCTGCCAACTGCTGCCGCAATGCGCTCTGACAGTGCCCACGCAGCCACCATATAACCGCCCAAGAGCGCTGCCAGCAGGTGTAGCTGGCGTGGCTGGCGGGCGCCCTGTTGTGTCAGCAGCATCCGTGGGGTGAGTGCCTCGCTGACAACACAGTCCGCGTATGCAGTGTACATCCCTGCATGCGACAACAACGTGCAACCAAGATTAGGTGTCAAGCTCAACAACCTCGACTTCAACAACCAGGCTGCATGTCAACAGTTGCTCTCATCATACACTCCCCCGTCATCATCTTAACATCATCATTACACATTTTCTGGTAAGACTACAAAGCAGGAACTCTCAGGCCACTGTATGTGACCACCTGACCAATTATGCTGAAGCTCATAAGCCAGGACCAGATATGGCCAATCCTAAAAACACGGAACCACACTCCCACACGCTCTATGTGTAGATCTCAATCACTGATAGCCCTGAGGAGCCCAGCGATGGGGTTTTAGTCATGGTTCACTATCGCACTGGCCGAAATAAGTCCACTGTGCATGTCCGCATGTCCGTATGCAGGTACAACTCGGGTCGCAACTGACCATGAACAACCAGATTGGGTCCCGCCAGGTCCACGCCAAGCACCGGTACTCCAAGCGCACACATCACAGCATCCTGGTGCCAGCTGCGTTCCTGGTACCAGGTCTGCAAAACAGTCAGCAAAAGGCAGGGATAACGCTAGCAACTCCTTTGCACAAAACGGTCTAGCGGGCCACATACAAAGCCTGCAGGCCTGTGGCCTGCCAGAAAGATAGACCAGCTTCCAGCGCCCACAACATTGGACGTGTGCACTATGTTAGCCAGCGAAAAAAAGGTTCGGCAAATTTGGGGCGGCGATGGTTTTTGGGCAATTCCAGCCCAAATGTGCTGCTAAGGTGGCTGCCACCATGCTGGTTACAGGCAGCAGGGGCCACACGGTGTGCAGCCAACCTAGGGACTCAAGAAGCACGGGAATAAGGGCACACGTATGTCCACAAAGAGACCACCAGCTCTGTGCCCTCGCCAAGCCCACCTGCACGTAGCGCATCAGCTGGTAGCTAGGGTCGCCGCTCGTCAACTCATTCTTTACTTCCAAGATCACACACAGGTATGAGGTGTCTCCTCCAAACATGACGTATTCCCCACCATTGCGGTGCTTCTCCTGGCCACCACTGCTGGTGCTGCCCCCTTTGTGCCGTTCAAGCTCAAACAGCATCCACTTGCGGTGCCAGTCCAGGAAGGCTGTCTGGCGAGCGGCCTCATTGTTGTGGAACTTGGCCATGCATTCCAGCAGGGCGCCAGCAGCCTGCGTGCAGGCCCCACAGAAAAACCAAGCAAATCAGAAGAGACCTACTACTAGTCTACTCCGTCACCCATGCTGTCCCGCAGGAAGCACAGAGCCTCATGTAGCCTGTGCAAAGGCCCACCCCCCAAAAACTGCACTTCAAGCTTTGCTGAGGTCAACCAGTAACTGGTTGCAACAACCTAGAACATGCATGCAACGGCAAGGCAACAGCTACACACACAGCGCGCAAGGTATGAAGCCAACACTGGCACTAGCTGCGTTCAACATCGTTCGCTGCCCACCTTGAACATCATATCTGGGGGTGTCCACTGCCCATATAAGTATGCCGCATCATGTAACAGACCAAACTCAGGTGCCAGCAGCATGGCGGGCAGTGCAGTGCTGAAGTCCACCTCGACCTCCCTGCCAGCCATGAAGCAGGCCTTGGCGTGCTGACCACTGGAATCGCCAAGTGTGGGTACGTAGTTCTTGACACGCAGTGGATCCGCACAGTCACTTGGGGCTCCCTTGAGGCGCTTGTACGGTGGCCCCACGTACCCTCCTGGCAGCAGCCACATGGGTTGGAAAAGAAACACATGAGCTCAGCAAGCAGTAGTGTTAACAAACACCAACACTGCCCAGCAGGCTGGCCAGGCTGTCAACATAACCAGCCCTTCCAGCACAATCTGGGGCATAACACTATGCCGACTAACGTTGAGCGTACGTCAGCACACAAGTGGATGGGTAAATAAAACAAGCCATGCCTGATTGCTGCAGAAGCAATAGGGTTGCAGTCTCAGCCGCACTTGTCAGCAACACTCGTATAATCCTTATGCCTTGCTACCCTGTTCTGCTGGTAAAAGCAACAGCTCTGGTGTCTGAGTCCGCCTAAAGGAAGCCCTAGCCAAACAAGTGGCAACCACTGTGTGCGATGTGTATGGTGCAACCAACACTTTTGGCAACGGTTGCATTGGGGGGACAGCAAAGTGTGCTATCTGGAAATCCAGCTGGCTGCAGCAAACTAGCATGCAGAAATGTTGTGGTGCATGCAGTGCTCCCGACAGCCAGGACTGCTGCATAGGATTTCCAGCTGCTCAACACGAAATGACAGGCAATGCTTGTTTTGTATGCTTGCCACAAGCACCATCGCAACCGTACGCAAGACTCACCTGCTGCTGCTGCAGCTGCTGCTGGGATGAAAGCAGACGCCAGGAGGGAGATGTGAAGATTAATTCAAGCGACGCGGGCAGGGCGCTGGTCAGCAAAAGGTCCAACAAGAATGTCGCAGCATGAAAGCACAGTGGCATGCAGCGCACATGAGCACGCAAGATGGTGTTGCAGGCCTGCCTGTTACGTCAGAAGTGTTCAAGCACACCCAATGACAATGCTTTACAAGCACAATGTAAAACACGCCATAGCAAAGCACTGCTTGGTGGGCACGCGCAGCATGTGATAACCCAGCTTGCATATTCAAAAAAATCCAGACTAATCCATGCTGCTGTGGCAGCTCAAGCTGCAGAATCCCCTTCCATGGGACCAGCAAATAATCTTGCAGAAGAGTTTGCAGCGACTGCTGGCATGCATCACAGGCGGCCGCAGCATGTCAACATTCCACCAATGCATGCAACTCCAACGCTCACCTGGTGCTGTTGTGGCAAAGCACGGGCCACCAAGGAACCGCAGATGATGGCGCATGCACAGGAGCAGGGCAGGGCAGCACGTGTGTCAAGCACAGGTTGACAATGGTGTTGTGTGCAATGAGTACATTGTTGCATGCAGCAGCATGCAGCAGTGAAGAACAGTAATGTGTTCTTGTCTTGTTGACACCGCATTACGTTTTGACAGCGCAGTGTGCACACAAATAGCAATCAATGTGTGCAGTGTGTGGTGCCTAATGCACTTGGAATGGCAATGTGTTATAGCAGGAAGATGCAACCAAGTTGCAGCATAAGCCTTTACATGGTTGTGAACCTTAGATGTCTCGCTGATGTTGATGATTAGCAGACATGCATGACATCTAGCATGCTGCATAATGTGCTGCAGGTTGTACTCCTGACAACCAGCCATGCTGTTGCAAGGGGTTGCACTGCTGCTCCACTCACAGCACAAGCAATGCTGGTTTGGCAGGCTTGCCACAAGCACCATTGCAAGCACATGCATGACTCACCTGCTGCTGCTATGGGGACGAGACAGAAGCCAGGTGGGAGCCGTGAAGAGCACATGCAAGGACACACGAGCAGGCGCTGCTCAGCACAAGGTCAAACAAAGAAGCTTGCAACATAATAACACAGTGGCATGCAGCACACATGAGCACGCAGGATGGTGTTGCACAGGTTGCTTGTTATTTTTGGAACCACTCAAGCATGCCTCATGACACTGCTCGTTCAGCATACTGTAATACGCCCTAGCAGAGCGCTGCTTGATGGGCATGTGCAGCATGTGATAACCCAGCTGGCATAATCAATAGATTCAAAGACTAATCCATGCTGCTGTGGCAGCTCAAGCTGCAGAAACCCCTTCCATGGGACCAGCAAGTACTTGTGCAGAAGAGTTTGCAGCAACTGCTGGCATGCGCCACAGGCGGCTCCTTCAAGCTAACATGCCACCAATGCATGCAACTCCAACGCTCACCTGGTGGCGCTGCTGTGGTAAAGCACGGGCCACCAAGGAACATCAGATGATGGCGCATGCACAGGAGCAGGGCAGGGCAGAGCAGAGCAGCACAGGTCAACATCAGTGTTGCATGCAATGAGCATTACTGTATGCACACAACATTCAGGAGGAGCAGGATGGTAATGTGGCATTCCTGCGTTGTCTTTTGATAGCGCAATGTGCACACACAAATAGACCTGTGCACATAGTGTGTGGTGCATGTTGCATTTGGGAGGGCAGTGGTTTTGTTGCCCGGGTCCCTGCTCTTGCAACAAAGCTGCTCTGCAGCCAAGCATCAATGTGGCAACAGGAGCTGGATACAGTGCATGCCTATCCTACTGCGCCTGTTCAGGGAGGAAGGTCAGCAGAGCAGTTGGGGCGGGAGAAGGAATACAGCCGAGAAAGGCATATATGCATGCAGTCAAGAACCTCCGCAATTTATGCTGTCAGAGTGAGCAAATTGGGTGCAATGCATCGACATGCTTCAATGCAATGAGGAGAATCATCGCTGATCCAGAACGCACCTGCAGCCTTGACAATAGCACCAGCTGGGCCAATGGGCACATTTGCCCTTTGCTCCAGACGCTCTGGGCTTGCTGCAGCCAGCTGTTTTACATCAGTAAAAGAAGCAAGATGCAGCTGGTCTGCATACTGCACATATCTCTGATCAATGCTTCCTAGAAACGCCTTCAGCTCGTTTGAGGCCATGGGACGCGTTTTTTCAAATGCCAACTAAGCAGCAGACATGTAGACAATTGCCGTTCTGCTATTCGACACACAGACGTCGGTGTAACGAGGCCACAGGGACGCAGATGATAGATACCGATAGAAGACTACGTTTGATGCTAACAAATTGTTGCTAGGGCTAAAGAGTGAATAAGTGCATACAAAGCTAATAGTATGTGCCATCCATGCAAAGCCAAGATGAGGCAGGCACTGTTAACACATCAGGTGCTCAAACAAAGAACAGGGAATGACTGATGGATGTGCTATACCCGGATGATTAGAAAAAATCATACGGAGACTGTGGACTCTGCCACGGCGACAGTGACACTGTTGCGCCTCGTCGCATTCTTCGCTGTCCCTGAACCTTTCACAAAGTCACCGCCTCTGAACATTATCATCCGATTTATTGAAAATGATAAGTTTGGCTGCAAACCGTGTGTTCCAGAAAATCATCCAAAGACCTGAGTTCATCCTTTCACAGCGTTACCAGTCCCTCACTAGCCTTCCAAACAGAGAGTGAGATCTTCCACAGCTGTGCAGCAGCACCCTGCTTCAGCAAGCATGGCGTTGCTCAAAAGCAGCAATCTACTACCTGGGCAGCAAGGTGCGTCTCGTTTTGCTTTCTGGTGCACACAGCACAGTGCAGCCAGCAGCCAGCATGTTCCTGCCAAAAAGTAGCACGTCAGCGCCCTTCAACACTGCTTTGCTGCTTCATCCAACGCATTTGCCTCATTTGCTGCTGCATGCAGTGTGGACAGCATACATGGGAGATGCAACAGACCGCCTGTATCTGTCTGCAAGCAAGGTCAGCACAGCGTTCTTCGCTTTAGCACCTCCCTGAAGCGGGCATGTGCTGCAAAGGCTGTCAGTGAGATTCTGGATCCCAAGGGGTTTGAGGCATTCCACAGGCTGCAACAAAAGCGCACAGCATGCCTCCTGTGACTTCTGGCACTTACTGTGGGGGCAGGGTGCTGCAGCTTGGGAGGCCTGCATCAAACAGTCATTTGCAGCTGGCATGAGCTTGAAGCTGAAGGAAGCCATAGTCAAGTACCAGGTAAATATGAAGCAGAAGCAGTCAGTGGGCACAAGCTAAATGCTTCACACCAATGTGCCTGCAGGCAAACTCTCAGCCATGTCAAAGATACAGGCAGTGCCACAACAGCCAAAGCAGTGTGTCTAACTACATTGCTCACCTCAAACCCCCCTGGCTCGCAGCGTGCAGCTCTGATGTATGAAACTATAGCTCGCTCAGACACCATGAACTGTCTGCATTTGCTTGCTTCTTTGCTTGTGCAGTTGGTGTACAAGTTGGTGTACAAGTACAGGGTGCCTCTGCAAGCCGGCCGTTACCTATGCTTCCAGATGACAGCGTGGGGCTTGCTGTCAGCATGAGGCACACCATTCAGTACAGGCAGGCAGACAGGAGCCTGGGGGAGATGGAGGTGGACCTGCTGTTCCCTGGCACATCACGCACTGTGGTGCGCCTCATGGAGGCTTGGTGGGATGCCAAGGCAAGTACCCTGCAGCAGGGGCCAACTTTGCTGCAGATTGGGTTGAGAAGGGCTCATTGTTGCCACAAGAAACTGCCATTATCTGGTCCAACTGGGTTGTGCTGTGTCAAACTGGACAATTCCTGACCAACATATGTCAGTTTCTTGTCTAATTAGACAGTGGCAGATGACTGTGCTTGAATGCACAAGCTACTCCTGTGACAGTGTGTGTCTCATTGGACATGCAGACGTATAGGGAAACCATTTGTGTCAGGCTAAATCCTCCCAACCTGCACATGTTCCATTCAAGCACCAGCAGTGCTACTTTACTTGAAAGATGGGCCAGGGTATGTTGAGACCAGCAGCATGATAACACTCAAGTTCTGCTTGCACCAGCTGCTCATTTAACACTCTGCTTAGTAGCGCAACTGTCTGACAGCAAGTGTTTTGTTGATCCAGGGTGGCAAGCCATCTACCAAGGAGGCCAAGGTGGCTCATTCAGCTGCCAAGCCAGACTTCCGTGCAATGCCCACGCGGTTCAAGACCAATCTGCTGATGCTGCAATACTGGCAAGGCGAGCTGCTGAGTGCACTGGTGGAGGTCAAGTGAGTTCCTGAGGGTTCAGGGATGGGTTTATTCTTTAGGCTACAAGCTTTTGACAGGGCTGCTGGTCACTTGGGCAACATCTATTTAAAGTTCCATGTCCACCTGGCCAGCTAGCCTGCTCAATCTTCAAACTCCAAAGTTCAGGTTCCAGCATCAACCTATTGGTTAGGCCGGGTTTGCTTTTAATCCTTGAATCTTTGGCAAAGATTCAAAGATTCAAGAGGCTGCCCACATGCTCATGAATTTGCTTTTAAACACGGCTTGAATCTTTGAATCCTGGTCAAGAAAGAGCTGCCATGTGGGGTTGCAGAAAAAAAACAAAAAACTTTTTTGATTCCCTATACAACAACTTAAAATCCTAAGATTCAAAGATTCAAGGATTCAAAGAGGTCATTTAAGACCGAGTTCTCCTTTAGTTTGTAGCTATCTGCACAAAAATGGCAAAGATTCAAGAAGATTCAAAGATTCAAGGGGGCTGCAGAACATGCTTATGAAATTGCTTTTAAACATAGGCACCCTAAGCTGGCTTGCTATCATCGTGTTTTACCTGCGTGCTGACAAACATGCCCCTGCTGCGTGCTGCTGTTACTGGAGCTCACTACAGTCAAGCAACAGCTCTGTACTGCGTGGAATATCTGATGCTTTCATGAGATTCAGGTATTTTGGTGAAAAGCTGGCCATACTGCTTTGTGGGGCTTGTGTGTGGGGCTCTACTGTAATCTGCCTGGTGTTGGGCACACAGGTGAATTGCGCAGGCTCAGCGCCATCCGTGGACTGCATATTGCCACTGAAAAACACGTGTCGTACGTAATATTAGGTGAAGCATTAGTTTCTATGGTGTATGTGATACCAGCTCAGCATTCTACGTGCTATCAGGACACAGCTGTCACTGCAGTAGGGTGTGTCTAGTCAGACACATGTGCAGTTGCAAGCTGCTGGCACAATCTGGCATATCGTCCATAGAAACACTTTTTTGTATCTAATATTGCGTTATAAAAACAAGGTGATGATTCTAGTAGTAGACCAGCATTCCACGTATCATCAGGGCCCAGTCACTGAGCCTCAGTCCAGTGGGCTAGGGTGTCTAGTTAGACATGCACAGTGCTAAAGCTGGGTAACATTGTGGCAGACCCAGAAGGCTAGCAAGGGATCTAGCAATTATTTTACACTTTTGTAATAATAGTGCGTTGCAAACAGCCGTTGCAACGCAGCGAAGCACCCGCAAACGAGCTGAACGGGACGTAAACGTGCAGTTTTCGTGGAAGCACGTGCAAGCACTGGAAAGGTGCTGAAATTGCATAATATGTGTTTTGGTATTGATATTACTGTCTGAAAACGCAAACAGGGACTCATGAATGGATGCAACGCTACACACTGCATGTGTACAGGGTGGGAGTACTAGTTAGTCCAAGCTGTGAGTCCGTTACGGGAAAATCCTCATTACAGCAATTTGACCCACCAATATTAAACCGTA
>CADDIJ020001169.1:0-10335 GCA_902809745.2 Tetradesmus lagerheimii | reverse complement strand
CCGCCCTTGAACAGGAGGGTGATGAGCCCAAGGCGCTGCTGTGATGACAACAACGCATCTTCTTGACTGAACAAGAAGTTGCATGCTGCTACAAATGCTGGCCCCACCTGACCCCAGAATGTGCTATAGAACTCGTAGGTGAGACCGTCGCTGCCTGGCACTTTCCCTCTCGGCAGGCTGTCCAATGCTGCTTTAGCCTCCTCCAAGGTGATAGTGCCATCCCCGTTCGGACCTGCACACTGCTGCTGCTGTTCCTGTGTTAGCTGCTTATCAATATCTGCTAGCAAATCCTGTTGCTGCTGCGCATCTGTCGGGTGGCACGAGAACAGGCCGCTTTTTACTGGGTCGAAGAAATCGGCCAGCAGGTCCCCTGCTGCTGCCACACCAGCACTGTTGCGTGTGGACACTGTGCTGCCGTCCGCTGCAGCTACAGTGCTGATGTACTGCTGCTCTGGAATCTCCTTGCCCAACCTGTACCCCCAAAAGCTGGGCTGCCCATCCCCATAAACCTCCCAGAGAGCATCCCCTGCTGCCCCCTTCCGCCGGCGCTGCTGATCTTCATACTCTGTCAGGTGCTGCTCCGCTTGCAGGATGTTGGTTTGCGTTTGTGCTGATCGCAACCATCTGTGTTGCTTATAGGCTGTCGCCACATTCATACGCAATCGCCGCTGCTCTGTGTGTTGCTGCCACTTCTGCCGCTGCTGCTGAAGAGTAGCTGCGGCTATTGCATGCGCCTTCAGCTCCTCAAACTCTACTGCTGGGCTGTTGCGCGGCAGCTCCTGCTGCTGCTGTTCCACAGCCTCCTTCAAGCTCTCCTGCAGATCTGCCACAAACTGTGCATCACCCAGAGCTGAACTTGGGAAGCACCACCTGCGTTTACCCAACAGCGGCATGCCTGGTGGCTGCAGCTTCACCACAACAGGGCGGTGGTCTGAAGGGTACCGCCTGTACTGTGTGGCTTTCTGCAGCCAGCCGGCCTCAACCAGATCCTCTGACAGGAGCACATAGTCAATCCTGCCAGCAGATGTGGCCGCGTGAACCGCTGGCTGCCCTACCCCTGGCTGCCTGCTGTCTTGGCTGCTGCTGTCGGCTGCACTTGGGTTGAAGCTGTAATGGGTGGCTTGCTTGCCACGCGGATTGTGGTGGCGCCAGGCATCCACCAAGCCTGCGCGCATGTTCACCTGCTGCAACTGCACTGCCCCCACCATGCGCCTGGACTGCTTTGCCTGCGTTCCTGCAAATGGCTGCACATCCCGCTCCTGTACTGCACAGTTGAAATCCCCGCCGACTATCAGGCTGGAACCCAAAGCCCCTGCTTCTAGAGCATCCTGATACGGCCCTTCCAACCAATCTGCGCGCACCGTATGGTCATCAGGTGCGTACACTGCTACTGCTGCCAACTGCTGACCCCAAGGCGTTGCCCAAGATACCCTGATCACCCTGCCCTGCCCATCTGTATACTCAACCAGCGCTTCTGTTCCCTGCTGAACTACGCGATCTGACAACAACACCGCAACACCAGCTGTCGCACGTACGCCATCAACGAGAGGCTTGCTATGTGAGTAGCAAAACCCCTGCCACGGTCTACCTGGCCCTGCCCCTTGCTGCGCCCACTGCTGCATCTGCTGATCTGAGCTGCTGTGAGTCTCAACAAGCAGCACAACATCAAGCGCTTGCTGCTGCATCCAAGCAAAGAAAGGTCTTCGCTTTTCAGCAGCAGCCAGCCCATTGACATTGACAGCTGCTACACTGAAGGGCCGTAGGCCATGAGCTCCGGTTGGCGGCATTAGGACCGGCGCCCACTGCGTGGGCGCTGTCTCTGTGATGGCGTGCTAGGCTGTGCGGTTGCTGTTGTTGCTGTTGCTGCTCCTTTTGCTGCCCCGCGGTTCTGCTGGCGCTGCTGCTGTTGCTGCCGCTGTTGCTGTTGCTGCATGGCAGTGAACCTAGACGGATCCGCTGCAAACATGGGATCCGGCGCCCGGCGCTGCCGACCGGAGCAACGCGTGTTTGGCGGCGGAGTTGTTGCTGCTGCTGCTGCTGTTGTTGTTGCTGCTGCTGCCGTTTCTGCTGCTGCATCATCATCGTCATCGCTGTATGAAAGCGCAGCAGCGTCAGGGAAATATACCCTCAGCCACTGCTCCTCCACCGCCTCTGACACTGGTGCAGCACCATACTGCGCGTAGAAAGCGCGTAACATGGTTTCATGTTGTCTGCTGTCCGCTATGTCCTCTGCCCGCATGCAAAGGTGCTCTGCCATTGGACCCCCGCGCCATTGCTGATAACTACCTGCTGCCGCTGCTGCTGCTGCTGTTGCTGCTGCAGTTGTATCTGCTGCTGTTATTGCTGCCCTAGGTTGTGCAGCAATCTGATGCTGTGCCCAGGGGTCGGGTGGTAGCGCTGTGCCCATACCAGCAGGCTGCATGGCAGTTGGGAATGCCGCTGCTACCCTAGCAGCGGCGTCTAGTGCTACAGCTTGCTGCTGCTGCTGACGCTGCGTCAGCAGCGGTTGCCGTGGCTGGGACTGCTGCTGCTGCACCGGGGTTTCCGCTGTTGTGGCAGGCGCTATTGCCTCCTCCATCAGTGCATCGTCGTTACTATGCTGCTGCTGTTGCTGCTCCTGCTGCTGCTGCTGCTGCTGCTGCTGTTGAAATTGCTGCTGTTGCTGCCCCTGCCCCTGCTGCTGCTGCTGAACATGTAATATGCGTTTCTGCGCCAACTTTCTGCCCACCTGCCTTGCACGTCGCCGCTCTGACTGTTCCTGCTGCCACTTGTGCGGCTGCTGCGCCGTGCGGCCGTGCACGTAGATGGTGGTGGGCTGCCCTGGCCTATCGCCAACCTCGAATAAGTCAGGCAGGTTGCGCAGGATCAGGTCATTGTCCTCAGCTGCGACATATGCCACAATGCTGTCAGCGCATGGGCAGCGCAGCGCAGCATTGCCCATCAGCCTGCTGTATCCCAGCTGCTCATGCACTACGCTGATGTTCTCATATCCTGCTGCTGCCAGCACCGCCTCTGTGAACCCACGCCGCGCAAACTGTAGTGGCGGGTTGCAGAAGAGGATGCGCACTGTGCCACCAGGCTGTGCTGCTGTTGTCCACGTCACTGGCACCCTGCTTGCGGCCACCTGTAATGTGTTGCCACGCACACACTGCTGTGCAATCATGACGGCAGCGTCAGTGGCGTGCAGCAGCAGGTCTATGTACCCATTCCTGGTGCCTGCCTCTGTTGCGCTGCATGTGTGGTGTGCTGAGACGCACTCCATGAGCCGGCTACAATCTGGCCCGTCCACCTGCTGGCCCTGCTGGAGCAGGGCTGTCGTTAGCCGCTTATATTGCTGCCCACAGTCCTTCTCCTTACAAAGCGGGTGCGCTTTGCCGATGTACAGTCGCATGCTGACAGCGCATGACCTGCTGACCGCTGGCGGCTGTGCTGTTAACATGTCTGCCTCCTGCAGCCTTGCGTCCATCATCACATCATCGGGTGAGAACAACCACTTGCCTCCAGGGGCAGGCGGTTGAGTGGCATGTGTCCGCTGCTGCTGCATCGGCTGCTGCATGCCCCACTGCTGTCCAAGCCTACTCCTGCCGATACTACTATGCATAGCACTCAATTACGCTAGACCGGAGAGCACGCCACAGCATGTGCACGTTTGGCAAGGTGCTACTGCAGTTTCTGCTGTTGCTTACGCGTGCTGCTGTTGCTGCTGCTGCTGCTGCTGCTGCCGGGTCATGTACACTGCGAAGGCACATGCACGCTCTCCGGGCCAGCTCACGAAAAACGTTGGTATTCGAATAGCATCCGAGAGTTATCAAAGCGAGCTCCTGCTGCTGTATATTGACGTGCCACTGTATCGGCCCAACGTGCTGCTGCTGCTAGTCCGTTTATATTACTGTGACCATGCCAACGCCTCGAACCCGGACCAATGCCCAGACTCCACTAAACTGGTCTGGAATATTTGTAGGAGCATGTGAACAACTATCTCAGACCGAAATAAAATTATCCAGACAAGCCCCGCAGCATCAGACTTGGTCCAATAGTCGCATGAATCGTTGTCGGCGAACCGCATGCTCTGCGTGTCTTGGATTTGCATGTTGTTCACGGTGGTGCTCTGGAATATTTGTAGGAGCATGCAAACGACTATAATAGACCATAATAAAATTATCCAGACAAGCCCCGAAGCATCGGACTTGGTCAAATCGTCGCATCAATCGTCAGTGAGCCGCATGCCTTGCGTGTCTTGGATTTTCTTGGTGTTCACGGTGGTGGTCTGGAATATTTGTAGGAGCATGTGAACAACTATCTCAGACCGAAATAAAATTATCCAGACAAGCCCCGCAGCATCAGACTTGGTCCAATAGTCGCATGAATCGTTGTCGGCGAACCGCATGCTGTGCGTGTCTTGGATTTGCATGTTGTTCACGGTGGTGCTCTGGAATATTTGTAGGAGCATGCAAACGACTATAATAGACCATAATAAAATTATCCAGACAAGCCCCGAAGCATCGGACTTGGTCCAATCGTCGCATCAATCGTCGGTGAGCCGCATGCCTTGCGTGTCTTGGATTTTCTTGGTGTTCACGGCGGTGGTCTGGACTATTTCGAGGTGTATGCAAACAACTATAAACGACCGTAATAAATTTATCCAGACAAGCCCAAAGCATCGGACCTGGTCCGATCGTTGCTTCGATTGTTGGCAAGCCGCATGCCCTGCGTGTCTTGGATGGATTTGCTTGGTGTTCACGGTGGTGGTCTGGAATATTTGTAGGAGCATGTGAACATCTATCTCAGACCGAAATAAAATTATCCAGACAAGCCCCGAAGCATCAGACTTGGTCCAATAGTCGCATGAATCGTTGTCGGCGAACCGCATGCTCTGCGTATCTTGGATTTGCTTATTGTTCACGGTGGTGTTCTGGAATATTTGTAGGAGCATGCAAACAACTATAATAGACCATAATAAAATTATCCAGACAAGCCCCGAAGCATCGGACTTGGTCCAATCGTCGCATCAATCGTCAGTGAGCCGCATGCCTTGCGTGTCTTGGATTTTCTTGGTGTTCACGGTGGTGGTCTGGAATATTTGTAGGAGCATGTGAACAACTATCTCAGACCGAAATAAAATTATCCAGACAAGCCCCGCAGCATCAGACTTGGTCCAATAGTCGCATGAATCGTTGTCGGCGAACCGCATGCTCTGCGTGTCTTGGATTTGCTTGGTGTTCACGGTGGTGCTCTGGAATATTTGTAGGAGCATGCAAACGACTATAATAGACCATAATAAAATTATCCAGACAAGCCCCGAAGCATCGGACTTGGTCCAATCGTCGCATCAATCGTCGGTGAGCCGCATGCCTTGCGTGTCTTGGATTTTCTTGGTGTTCACGGCGGTGGTCTGGACTATTTCGAGGTGTATGCAAACAACTATAAACGACCGTAATAAATTTATCCAGACAAGCCCCAAAGCATCGGACCTGGTCCGATCGTTGCTTCGATCGTTGGCAAGCCGCATGCCCTGCGTGTCTTGCATGGATTTGCTTGGTGTTCACGGTGGTGGTCTGGAATATTTGTAGGAGCATGTGAACAACTATCTCAGACCGAAATAAAATTATCCAGACAAGCCCCGCAGCATCAGACTTGGTCCAATAGTCGCATGAATCGTTGTCGGCGAACCGCATGCTCTGCGTGTCTTTGATTTGCTTATTGTTCACGGTGGTGTTCTGGAATATTTGTAGGAGCATGCAAACAACTATAATAGACCATAATAAAATTATCCAGACAAGCCCCGAAGCATCGGACTTGGTCAAATCGTCGCATCAATCGTCAGTGAGCCGCATGCCTTGCGTGTCTTGGATTTTCTTGGTGTTCACGGTGGTGGTCTGGAATATTTGTAGGAGCATGTGAACAACTATCTCAGACCGAAATAAAATTATCCAGACAAGCCCCGCAGCATCAGACTTGGTCCAATAGTCGCATGAATCGTTGTCGGCGAACCGCATGCTCTGCGTGTCTTGGATTTGCATGTTGTTCACGGTGGTGCTCTGGAATATTTGTAGGAGCATGCAAACGACTATAATAGACCATAATAAAATTATCCAGACAAGCCCCGAAGCATCGGACTTGGTCCAATCGTCGCATCAATCGTCGGTGAGCCGCATGCCTTGCGTGTCTTGGATTTTCTTGGTGTTCACGGCGGTGGTCTGGACTATTTCGAGGTGTATGCAAACAACTATAAACGACCGTAATAAATTTATCCAGACAAGCCCCAAAGCATCGGACCTGGTCCGATCGTTGCTTCGATTGTTGGCAAGCCGCATGCCCTGCGTGTCTTGGATGGATTTGCTTGGTGTTCACGGTGGTGGTCTGGAATATTTGTAGGAGCATGTGAACATCTATCTCAGACCGAAATAAAATTATCCAGACAAGCCCCGAAGCATCAGACTTGGTCCAATCGTCGCATGAATCGTTGTCGGCGAACCGCATGCTCTGCGTATGTTGGATTTGCTTATTGTTCACGGTGGTGTTCTGGAATATTTGTAGGAGCATGCAAACAACTATAATAGACCATAATAAAATTATCCAGACAAGCCCCGAAACATCGGACTTGGTCCAATCGTCGCATCAATCGTCGGTGAGCCGCATGCCTTGCGTGTCTTGGATTTTCTTGGTGTTCCAAAAAAAAAATTCTTGGTGTTCACGGCGGTGGTCTGGACTATTTCGAGGTGTATGCAAACAACTATAAACGACCGTAATAAATTTATCCAGACAAGCACCAAAGCATCGGACCTGGTCCGATCGTTGCTTCGATTGTTGGCAAGCCGCATGCCCTGCGTGTCTTGGATGGATTTGCTTGGTGTTCACGGTGGTGGTCTGGAATAATTGTAGGAGCATGTGAACATTCATCTCAGACCGAAATAAAATTATCCAGACAAGCCCCGAAGCATCGGACTTGGTCCAATCGTCGCATCAATCGTCGGTGAGCCGCATGCCTTGCGTGTCTTGGATTTTCTTGGTGTTCACGGCGGTGGTCTGGACTATTTCGAGGTGTATGCAAACAACTATAAACGACCGTAATAAATTTATCCTGACAAGCCCCAAAGCATCGGACCTGGTCCGATCGTTGCTTCGATTGTTGGCAAGCCGCATGCCCTGCGTGTCTTGGATGGATTTGCTTGGTGTTCACGGTGGTGGTCTGGAATATTTGTAGGAGCATGTGAACATCTATCTCAGACCGAAATAAAATTATCAAGACAAGCCTCGAAGCATCAGACTTGGTCCAATAGTCGCATGAATCGTTGTCGGCGAACCGCATGCTCTGCGTATGTTGGATTTGCTTATTGTTCACGGTGGTGTTCTGGAATATTTGTAGGAGCATGCAAACAACTATAATAGACCATAATATAATTATCCAGACAAGCCCCGAAGCATCGGACTTGGTCCAATCGTCGCATCAAACGTCGGTGAGCCGCATGCCTTGCGTGTCTTGGATTTTCTTGGTGTTCACGGCGGTGGTCTGGACTATTTCGAGGTGTATGCAAACAACTATAAACGACCGTAATAAATTTATCCAGACAAGCCCCAAAGCATCGGACCTGGTCCGATCTTTGCTTCGATTGTTGGCAAGCCGCATGCCCTGCGTGTCTTGGATGGATTTGCTTGGTGTTCACGGTGGTGGTCTGGAATAATTGTAGGAGCATGTGAACATCTATCTCAGACCGAAATAAAATTATCCAGACAAGCCCCGAAGCATCGGACTTGGTCCAATCGTCGCATCAATCGTCGGTGAGCCGCATGCCTTGCGTGTCTTGGATTTTCTTGGTGTTCACGGCGGTGGTCTGGACTATTTCGAGGTGTATGCAAACAACTATAAACGACCGTAATAAAATTATCCAGACAAGCCCCAAAGCATCGGACCTGGTCCGATCGTTGCTTCGATTGTTGGCAAGCCGCATGCCCTGCGTGTCTTGGATGGATTTGCTTGGGGTTCACGGTGGTGGTCTGGAATATTTGTAGGAGCATGTGAACATCTATCTCAGACCGAAATAAAATTATCCAGACAAGCCCCGAAGCATCAGACTTGGTCCAATAGTCGCATGAATCGTTGTCGGCGAACCGCATGCTCTGCGTATCTTGGATTTGCTTATTGTTCACGGTGCTGTTCTGGAATATTTGTAGGAGCATGCAAACAACTATAATAGACCATAATAAAATTATCCAGACAAGCCCCGAAGCATCGGACTTGGTCAAATCGTCGCATCAATCGTCAGTGAGCCGCATGCCTTGCGTGTCTTGGATTTGCTTGGTGTTCACGGTGGTGGTCTGGAATATTTGTAGGAGCATTTGAACAACTATCTCAGACCGAAATAAAATTATCCAGACAAGCCCCGCAGCATCAGACTTGGTCCAATAGTCGCATGAATCGTTGTCGGCGAACCGCATGCTCTGCGTGTCTTGGATTTGCATGTTGTTCACGGTGGTGTTCTGGAATATTTGTAGGAGCATGCAAACAACTATAATAGGCCATAATAAAATTATCCAGACAAGCCCCGAAGCATCGGACTTGGTCCAATCGTCGCATCAATCGTCGGTGAGCCGCATGCCTTGCGTGTCTTGGATTTTCTTGGTGTTCCAAAAAAAAAAATTCTTGGTGTTCACGGCGGTGGTCTGGACTATTTCGAGGTGTATGCAAACAACTATAAACGACCGTAATAAAATTATCCAGACAAGCCCCAAAGCATCGGACCTGGTCCGATCGTTGCTTCGATTGTTGGCAAGCCGCATGCCCTGCGTGTCTTGGATGGATTTGCTTGGTGTTCACGGTGGTGGTCTGGAATATTTGTAGGAGCATGTGAACATCTATCTCAGACCAAAATAAAATTATCCAGACAAGCCCCGAAGCATCGGACTTGGTCCAATCGTCGCATCAATCGTCGGTGAGCCGCATGCCTTGCGTGTCTTGGATTTTCTTGGTGTTCACGGCGGTGGTCTGGACTATTTCGAGGTGAATGCAAACAACTATAAACGACCGTAATAAAATTATCCAGACAAGCCCCAAAGCATCGGACCTGGTCCGATCGTTGCTTCGATTGTTGGCAAGCCGCATGCCCTGCCTGTCTTGGATGAATTTGCTTGGTGTTCACGGTGGTGGTCTGGAATATTTGTAGGAGCATGTGAACATCTATCTCAGACCGAAATAAAATTATCCAGACAAGCCCCGAAGCATCAGACTTGGTCCAATAGTCGCATGAATCGTTGTCGGCGAACCGCATGCTGTGCGTGTCTTGGATTTGCTTATTGTTCACGGTGGTGTTCTGGAATATTTGTAGGAGCATGCAAACAACTATAATAGACCATAATAAAATTATCCAGACAAGCCCCGAAGCATCGGTCTTGGTCAAATCGTCGCATCAATCGTCAGTGAGCCGCATGCCTTGCGTGTCTTGGATTTTCTTGGTGTTCACGGTGGTGGTCTGGATTATTTGAAGAAGCATGTGAACAACTATCTCAGACCGAAATAAAATTATCCAGACAAGCCCCGCAGCATCAGACTTGGTCCAATAGTCGCATGAATCGTTGTCGGCGAACCGCATGCTCTGCGTGTCTTGGATTTGCATGTTGTTCACGGTGGTGCTCTGGAATATTTGTAGGAGCATTCAAACGACTATAATAGACCATAATAAAATTATCCAGACAAGCCCCGAAGCATCGGACTTGGTCCAATCGTCGCATCAATCGTCGGTGAGCCGCATGCCTTGCGTGTCTTGGATTTTCTTGGTGTTCCAAAAAAAAAAAAATTCTTGGTGTTCACGGCGGTGGTCTGGACTATTTCGAGGTGTATGCAAACAACTATAAACGACTGTAATAAATTTATCCAGACAAGCCCCAAAGCATCGGACCTGGTCCGATCGTTGCTTCGATTGTTGGCAAGCCGCATGCCCTGCGTGTCTTGGATGGATTTGCTTGGTGTTCACGGTGGTGGTCTGGAATATTTGTAGGAGCATGTGAACATCTATCTCAGACCGAAATAAAATTATCCAGACAAGCCCCGAAGCATCGGACTTGGTCCAATCGTCGCATCAATCGTCGGTGAGCCGCATGCCTTGCGTGTCTTGGATTTTCTTGGTGTTCACGGCGGTGGTCTGGACTATTTCGAGGTGTATGCAAACAACTATAAACGACCGTAATAATATTATCCAGACAAGCCCCAAAGCATCGGACCTGGTCCGATCGTTGCTTCGATTGTTGGCAAGCCGCATGCCCTGCGTGTCTTGGATGGATTTGCTTGGTGTTAACGGTGGTGGTCTGGAATATTTGTAGGAGCATGTGTGAACATCTATC